>JAPYZJ010007372.1:0-10715 GCA_030522765.1 Ophioninae sp. B BG-2022a
TTCCGCTGCCGGGAGGTGAACTTGGGACCGGCTGTACTGGCATGGGTTTTCCGCAGTTTCCCTATGCCCGTGCCAGAAATGGCACGGTGAATACGGTACTGAGGGGGTAAGTCGGCTGCGGCCGCAAGGAAGGGGACAGGAGGAATCAAGGTGGGGGAAATTAGGAGGAAACAAGATGGGGAGGAAAACAGGAAGAAATCGAGAGGAGAGGAGAGGAGGGGACCGTAAAAACCGAAAGGTGTACGGGATGGAACAACAATAATAAAAAAAGAAAATACATCCGTAAACGTTCAGTTACATTTTGAGTGGAATTTGACCACCTAACATGCAAAGTAAGCAATTTTCCTACAAAAGCAATACGGTGTCCAAGAAGCCCCAACAACGGGGCTACTTAAACACTACTTTTGTATATTTTTAACCTTGCACGTATCGAATATTTTCAATAATTTATAGTAGCTATATAATT
The DNA here is from genome assembly GCA_030522765.1 of Ophioninae sp. B BG-2022a. NCBI lineage: Eukaryota > Metazoa > Arthropoda > Insecta > Hymenoptera > Ichneumonidae > Ophioninae sp. B BG-2022a. The sequence continues at coordinate 467 of JAPYZJ010007372.1, forward strand.
CTAACGGTTAGGTCGGTCCGACAGACATTCTTTTGTTGCCACAACTTCACTTGTTCTCTTCGAATGCCGAAAAATGTGAAAAAAGATGTCCAAGTAGCACCACGTTACGGTAAAGGTTTGTCCCACCTGGCCCAACACCCGTCCCAACCAGTCATTTTTACCAAACCTCCCAACCGGCCTTTTTCGAATTTCCATCGACTCGAAAGTGTTCCAATCGAATCTAAATGAAAACTTGGCTGGAGCCTCCATCCAAATTCGTAACATGGCAACCGAAAACATTCAGAGGTGAAAAAAAAACCATTTATGTATTTCCCTGATGAATTCCTCCTTCGGTGGTCTTTTCTCTCTCTCGCCCTTTTCGATCAAACATCCCAGCGTGAAATATCCTTTCGTGTGTGAACCAACCATGGCACAAAAGGGTGCGAAGCAAACTGAATTGGGTGCTGAATCCAACGAAACTTTTTTTTTTTTGTACTGATGTTTGATGACGTGTTGATAGGCTAACGATCGGGGCTTTCCTTTTCCGATCAGAAGTTTCGATAGTGCAGGCTATCGATGCAACTGTCATTGGCATTTCAATAGCGAGCCATCAATGATAGGAAAGCCGCGAAATTAGCCAATTTGTAACGCGGACCGTTGATTTTGAAAATGTTGGTGAACATTGATGCCTGATGTTGAATAACTGGATGGCATAGTGAGGTCAGTGAGGAGAGGTACCTCCACGCATCGGGCGCCCCCTTGTGGCTGCATTGTGCAAACAGTCAACACCGCGAAGGGTGTCCAGTTACCAGAGAAAATTGAGACCCCATTGGATAGCAAAGAGCGCGGGGGGAAACGGCTGGTTTTCGGGTGGTGAGAGGTGGGACGGTTGAAAACGCAAATTTGCATTTGCCAAAGGCTCTCGCGTGCAAGGATCGTGACTAAAACGCCGAAATGTCACGTGTACACGAGTATACATGCGTCACAAATCCACCGAAAGGTTTCGTTGCGAACTATGAGATCGACAATGTACAGCTCGGCGTTCGTATCCCGCGGTACATCACACAATTAAAATCGACCGAGCGTAGGCGACCTTCGATTGTTCCTGTTTCATCTGTATCAATAGATTTGTTGGTTACTACGTGGGAAAAAGGGCTTATTCGCGGGTTTGGTGCGGGAGGGCAAAAAGGGCGATATTTCGACACGCGGAAAAAGATAATGGTGCCACGCTGTAACTCGAGGTTACGCACGTTTGTGAGGGACTGAAAGAAATCAATGAACGTTTTTTGCAGTTTTCTCAAAAACAACTGCATAGAATGGATCGAAATTTCGACAGTTGATTGGTCGTTGACAGAGGAAGGACCTAACACTCGGGATTTTGAAGAATAATAGGTCTTTCGTTACTAGGAAAAATAATATCTTCATTCTTCGATCGAACCGCTGTTGGGGTGCAAATTGCAGCTGTTTTTTTTTGACACGGATATATGCATTTTCCTTCGTAAATGGGGAGTATTTATTGATAGATAATGAGATTTAAACTTTAAATCTCATTAAATTGAATAACCATAAATTAAATTAAATTCAATTAGTTATTACAGTGCAACCTTAATATAACGAACCTCAATATAACGACTTCCTCGATTTAAGAAATTCTTCGTAATCCCCTTGAATTCGTAATCCCCTTGAACAAACCTCAGTTCAACGAATTACTTGATATAACGAATATTTTCTTGTCCCCCTCCGATTATAAATAAAGGCATTACAATTATACTATAATCGTAATTTATCATGTATTCGAATTTTTTTAAACTCCGTCTCTGTGAGGATTGACTTTGAAAACACTTCATCAGATTTTACTTTATTTTTATTGTAACCTTGTATTTTCAAACAGAATATTGAAACGCATTTTTTTGAGCAGGAGACCTTATATAGAAAAGGTGTTTTTCTGGCGATACTATTTCCAAAAAAAATTTTGAGTGATTAAGAGATGCATTATTTTTTTTCGGCACATGCTGACACATAAACTGGGCGAAAATAAGTATTTGCACATCTTGGTGTGCTGAAATAATATTACGAAACGAATAAATTATTATTGCACATTGTTTCGTTAAATAGCTTGTATGTACATATTGTACGTTAACGTTCATTTAAGTTATGTATGTGAACAGAAATGCCGGAAGCACGTATTGAAAAAAGCAAGCTGTGCAAATACTTTTGTTCATGCTGACTCGAATGCATGTACAGTGGAGCCTCGATTATTCTGATTAATTGAAAACCAGAGCTGGTTTGCGTAATGAAATATCCGGATAAACCCTGTTTATCGCAAAGTGAAAGTAGATTTCAAATGGAAACGTAGTTTTATCGACGCATATTTGTATTTGCACTGACAAACATTTACCTACTTGTTTTTTGCACAAGCATATGAAATTTTTTATTGAAAATATTAACAAATATGTGGAAAAATGTAATAAATAATATCAATAAATATTTTATATATTATCAATAATTTACTCAAAATGTTAATAAATATTTCGTAGTAAAACCGGTGTCCGAAAATCAGGTTTCTACCGTACTTGTAATTTCTCATATGCCATTTGTAAACCTTTTCATATATGTTTACATATGAACGCTTTTAGGCGCATTTATACGTAACTGCAAGCTGGATGAGGAAAATCCAAAGATTTCGGGTCAGGGTAACAATAATACGAATTGCCGAAAAGTCACGTTTGTCAGTCAATTTTTACGAATTACCGAAAGATTCATTTTAACGATGAATTAATCAAGCAATCATCGGGAACCTCAATATACATATATTGGGTTTGTGGGTAATTATTGATAATAAAAAAAAACAATCTCAATGTGCAAATTAAATGTAAAAATCGAAAAAAATTCGTCTAGGACGGTTGGCACGGACGTACACTCACTGTCAAAACCTGACTGAATTTGACTCCAATTATTATTTAAAATAGAAAATAAACATTTCTCGTCGTAAATTTATTGTTAAATTCACTGTACGTAAGGTTAAACATGTACAACACAATCCAAACTCGTAAATCCATAATTCTCTCATTTAGAATATTCACTCGAGGTTCGATATACCTAGTTAATTCACGTGGCCGAGAAAAAAATATGAAAAATAATGAATACCTCGTCTCAGTGAAGGGTGCACCATTGAGGATGAAATCGAATTTCGGGGTGTATGGGCTACAGCGGAGAAGCGAAGGTCGATTTTCCGCAGTGAAAAATTGTGCACGAAACAGGTCAGGGATCGAGCTATTATGGTATAATCATCGAGGAATTCGCGTTGAGTGCTTTTGCAAATTAATCGAATGTACGTTCGACTAGCTGCGCCATGGAATACACATGGAATCTGGTTTTTCCTATGCCCAAGTTTTTCACGTGTACGTGTGGGTGTGAGTACTTGAATCGTTCGACCAGGTCTCTGCATATCAGCATTCAGGATAGAAATTATATTTCCAGCACTCTCTCTACCCCCCCCAGAATCTTCGCCCGCCGTGTTTACCCCCCCCCCCCCTCTCTCGTAGACTCGTACACTGCGTTTCTGGATTTCGACGAGGACGATAAAAATATTATCTTGTTTATATTGACTCGGAGTTTCAAAGAGAAGCGAAGGAGGGAAAGGACAAGGTAGATAGAAACGGAGACGGAGCGAGGATTAGTCGTTGAACGCCAGTAAACTCGCACAGGTGAGCGCGGCTGAAGTTCCAGTTGATTCTGAAAGGCGTCGACTCGAGTAACGGGTTGCTCGAGTGAAAAATATACACAAGTGTCGTAATGGCTCGACTTGGTCTTACGAATGCAAGAATTAGCTCGTATTTGGAACATCCCATAATCGAGGGACTGGAAAACCCTCAAACGATGTAGGCCATCGGGCAGTGCTCACACTGCAGATCGAGGAAATTGGAATTTTTGCTTGGGATCCATTTTTGTCAGCGAAAATATGTCGATTGTGACGACACATCGAACGTAAGGGTAAATCCGTAGGGTTAAATTTGTATGAACTCAGTAGCAGCTACTCGTCGAGTCCAATATCTCCTAACCGACCATTCTCATTCTATGTGTCATCTTCGTCAGAAATATCGGAATTTTTCTGGTACGTTGTTGAGTTATTTATGGATCGGACGTACGAAATCGACAAATCGTGGACTCACGAGTCTCGATCTCGTCGTACATGTTTAGCCTTACGAATAGCGATTTTAATAATAAATCAAGTCTTGGAAATGTTAATTCTTCATTTTGAATAATAATTGAAAATAAATGACACGATATTGGCATGTACTTGACTGAGGTTTTCTCAGTGACTGTACAGCTCTTCCGAATGGCCGACAAAAACGTTTCTCAATTTTTAAATTTAATTGAGTCTCGAACTTCCCCTTTCAGCTTCCGCCAAAAACAATTTTTTCATTGCGTCGTAAGAAAACACAATTTCGTGGCGAAGCACTGTTCTTTTATCGAGTCATAAACAAACTCCATTTTTGTGGCGAGCCAAGATTTTTTCATTGCTTCGTAAAAAAGTTCGTAATTATAAACGAAAAATGCAAAAAACAAATACCACGTTACTCTTGATGATTTTTTAAATTAATCACCAACATTATCGTTTTTAAACACTTTTCGATTTTTTTCACAGTAGCCTCGAACCAGAAAAATAACTGTTTTACAAGAAATAGTTATTTTAGTTATTTAGTCAATAAAAAATAAAATATTAATCGATTCTATAAAATTAATAGGATATCAGAGGATAACAGAATTCGCGAATTACAATTACTTTTTACCCCAAGTATTTTTTGTTTTCAATAGAATATCGACTTATTAAATTCAGTACTTCCGGCCAATATATTGTTCTTACATTGAATGCCTGCAGGTTCCAATCAAAAGCTCCAAACGAGAGAAACAGCAATTTCGAAAGCGAAAAAGCCATGACTTTTTAAATAATAGCGAGGTATGCTTCCGACCGCGAGGAGGTTGGGGTGTAGTGACCAAATGCATAATGTAGACGTTCCTCATCGAGGTTTGCTCCATTGTACAGAGTTTAACGTGAATTATTTCCAGGCAAACTTTGGGCTAGTTCGTAGGGAAAGACCAACAGCAAGAGGGAGAGAGGAGGGGACAGGCAGGGAGACAGAGAGAGAGAGGGAGAGACAGGAAGGGCGGGGTAAAGAGAGAAAAGGAGCGAGAGAGAGAGAGAGAGAGAGAGTGAAAGACGGAGAGATATATGAATAGGTAGAGATGGAGAGTTAAAGAGAGGATGATAGGGAGAGAGAGAGAGGGGAAGAGAGATACCATTTTCGTTGACCAGCACCACATTGATGTTGACCGCCCAAACAAAACTCATAAGGGTTAGAACGCAATGGGCATTATCAATTGGTCTGTACACATGCACCCTAATAAACAATCGACGATTGTCTTCGAAACAGGATACCATCCCATTGTTAGAAAATGACGTCCCTCCCGCTCCCTCTCTCTCTCTCTCTCTCTTCCTTTCTGCGTCTCGTTGTGCCCGGTGACAATAGCCAATGTACATAGAAATGGAAAGGTCGATGATGACCCACGGTTGGGCCATGCTAATGCAATGGCATTGGTATATCGCCTCCAGGATACAATACCTAGCCTGAAGTTCCGGGATAAAAAAAAATACCTTATCAAACCACTGCCACACAGTGACCTATCTCACAATGTTTATCGACAGACTGCATTCGTGCTAAAAATATTCAATCACAGGAATCTCCATTTTCAATTAAAAAACAGCACCAGCTGTGCAGAGAATAAAATAGCCTGCGGCGTGGTTCGATTAATCGGCATGTCGCGTATGCCGAGTGTACGAGAGATTGATAGCCAGGTTCGTTGTACTCTTGATCTGTAATTCCTGACTTTCGATTACTATAATTCGCCGGGACTCATCGGAACTAACTACGTTTCAGGCATTCTACGATAATAAAAATTGTTTCATTACGTTTATTGTAATTAAGATTTAAAAATAAAGTCATCATTCATATACGAGGAGTTATAAAAAACTTTTTATCTATGTAAATTTACGCCCAGCGAACCGGACGGGGTTTGCTAGTATTATATAATAGTAACGCCTTAACCCATATATGCCCAGTGATTCGAAAACGAAACAAGAGGTAGTATTTTCACAAAAGCATCGTAATTCGTTCGTTAGCGCAGTAAAATGTAAAACAACGCCATCTTTCACAAGACTATATACGTAGATTCTATTTGAGACAAAGATTTTTGAGCAGCGTTGACATTTGTTCGGGTAAACATATCTAAAAATTATCGAAAAAGGAATCCCAACTTAGTTCTGGGCATATATGGGTTAAGTATCTACCTATATCAATATAACTAAAAAGTAAGGAAATCCCAATGGAAATAAATGAAACTACGTAGAACCAATTTGTCGGTTGAAAACAATCTTCAAACAATAATACTAATAATGATAATGGAATTAGAACGAGGAAAACTACGTCGCTTCCCTTCAACGGTCCAAAGCTGCGTTACCAAAATTCCAGATTTTACTTGAAGCAATGAATCATATTAAAAAAAAAAATAATTTATTGCAACACGATCTACCTAAACATTAAATTTCTTCGTCTGACGTTCCGTTGTATTCTCCTCCATACGATAATGGAACTTTATTGCTTACGCGACGCTGCAGGACCGTAAGAGCCGATCTCTCGTTTCGAGCTCGTATCCGAATATCGAGTTACACGAGTCGTTATTTCCTCCTCTCTCTCGATCGCTCTCTTTCCTCTCCCTTCCACTGCTCTCTCAATAGTAATTACATCACTACCTATAGGGCTTGCCCACGATGGATATACATCACCGACTGATACATTTACGTATCAGTGAGTACCAATCCTCCATCCAGGAACATGATTATCCTTTGCTAGGGTCGTATGACATTACAGTGTACTCTGCTTGTACACAGACATTAACAAACACATACATGGTGGACGCACGTGCCAACGCTGTAGTCATAAGAGCTGTCCGACACACTCCCTGCCTGCATCATCTGCGACAGGCTACGGCACATTTTCCATGGGGCTTTCCGTGCATACTCGCGGGGTTTGGTAGGAAACCCGAACTTCGATTGACCAGAAGGCTCAAAATTCCGAATTTTTTAAATTCTGATACTACAAATCTCCCAAAGGTCATGCCAGCAGAAGTTTCACGAAATTTGTTTGGGTTTGATTGGGTTCGTTAGTTTAATTTTAAACCCTTGATTTTAAACAAATCCAAACGAACTCAAAAATTTACAAAATTTGTAGTTTCGGAATATTCAAATTCAGGATTTTGAGCCTTCAGGTCATTCGAAGTTCGGGTTTCCTACCCCACCTCATATTCGCTCGCTGTTTACTCAAGGCGTCACATCCAAGCAAATAAACATATTTTCTTCGTTAATCTCTTGTTACCTTCATTACGAGGATTAACCTACTGATTATATTCGAAAAGAGAAACTTTATTCAAAACGTAAACGCGATTCATTAAAACCAAGTATAAGAACTAAAAGAAAAATCAATAAAGTTTACTTTTTTAAGTTGAAAATTGTTACTTGACAAATTGAAGATATTCGAGAAAATTCTAATAACTATGGGCGACTTAATGGAGCCTCCAAATTTCCCTTCCAAAAATACAATGTCCCGATTCCGATAGGTTACTCTGGTACGTACAATTTTACTTTCAGTCAATTATTTATTTTTGAAATTATGAATGGATTTTACATAAAGCTTCGGTTATATCTCGATTTGCTTTTTTTTTTCAAGAAGAAAAAATTCCTCTCGGACTTGGAGAAAATATCGTATAGGTCAATATAAAAAAACCCCAATGAACAATAAATTCTAAATTTCAAATAATAATAATAATTATAATAATATAAATAAATAAATTTAAGAAATAATAACTGATGTTATTATTATTATATACATTCCATTATACATTGTACTATTATTATTAGAAGCAATATTAATATAATTACATTTATTATTGGTATTCAAATTTTGTATTCGCATCCTAGAGAAATATTCGTTGCTCGAAAAGAGAGCATGGACCTGATGGACAGTTCTTCAAGACCGAATTATAAGTCTGTCCATTAAACATGGGACGGTCCATGTTCTGGGTACGCCAAGGAAGATCCGTTGAATCTCCCAGAGGAGAATATCTTTTCATATAGGACCGTAATTGTGCGTTTTGTCGTCGCGGCCTCGAGGTGCCTGATAGACGGATAGAACGACGGGGAGCTGCTCCACTAATACCGGAAAACAGTAATATTGCGTGGAAGATACGATAGACATACTTAATCATTCGGGCATAAATCCGCAACATGAGTTAACATCAAAACTATGATTAATACGTAGTAGGGAAACCGGCAGCCAAAGAAACTGAATACCTGCATATTAGTCGAGCATAATTGTTAAGGGAGTTTCTCAAGCCGGAGCCTGGATGAAAAGTAAATTTCGAATTCTTTTTTGAATGACCATGGTCGATAATTTACCAAATCGCGTACCGCCATTTTATTCAATAAAATTAAGATAAAAAATGTAAAAATACTCAAAGATGTGTAGACCAAAGAACACCAGATGGAATTTCCGTTGTATCAACTCATCGTTCTCAATAAACAAAAAAAAAATTCAAATGCAAACAAATGTCGAATCCCGGAGTTTTTTCATTTATACCGTGCTCTTAATTCGCATTTACGATATTTAAGATATTATTTCATCGTCCCATTAATTTGTCGTCGATGTATTATGGAAACGTCAGAAGAATGACGTTTGGAATTTACGAGCGAAGTAACTGAAAAATTGGCTGAAAACGGAAAGTCGATAATTCAAATAAAATGAAAACTTTCCAATCCCGAACACGCGTTTTTATCGTTATCAATCATTTTTTTTCGCGAAGCATATCTTTTGTCATTAATGCCAAATTAATATTGATCATTGGCAACGGTAATCGTAATTATCGAATTAATGAAGCGAGTTAATATTTATCATTTGTTTGGGTTCGTCCGATCCCTGCTGCGTATTTCTTCAGTTGCGTGAAGATTTCAATCGCGATTTTTTAAACGGTTCCACGAACCTATGTGAGCCGCCATATTTGCATCGTTCGCAGTTAATAGCATATATACACCTACGTATAAAACGATCTCGTTGAAAGGTTACAGACAGGAGTCAGCATGGAATTGTACTTTGTCGCGATGCAAGTTGAAGGTCAAGCGATCACTATCCAGTCAGTTTCGTAACGCTCGAGTTCTAACTGAATGTCCCTCCCTGTCGTATTGTTAACAGCTTCGTATTTATTTCTCTCCGACAAAAACCAGCTGGTGCACGTTTCGGTATTATCTGGTTACGAATTATAATTTGTAACCAGATAATAACGAAACGTGCGAAAAAAAATAGTATCATCGATAATTATCGATGATACTATTTTTTTGCGCACAACGATAATTGAGTGAACGAGGAAGCGATCCAGGAGTCCGCATCAATGTGTGACTCAATTCTGACATTTGGTCTGACGACGCTCGAGCTTTATCTACTTAAGAGAGGGCGATACCCCCGCTCGTTCGGTATGGCCGATTGAGATAGTAGGTACCCACGAATTTCCTAAATAGTCCAGTCGAGGTAGACAGAAAAACAACCTGAAATAGAAAAAATTCCTGGCTGCAATTTTTTTTTAAACGTCGGGGAGGGTGGTTGGGAGTCTACATTTAAATTTTCGGGACAATCCTGACTGTGCGATGGCCGCCATCTTGATTTGAAATTCAGTTTTTTGTTTTTTCTGAAATAACTCGTTAATTTTCAATTTTAGAGCAAAAATGGTGGTATACAAAGTTGTTGGAAATTCAATTTCCCACAAGTTTGGTCATTATCATTTTTACAGGGAATCAATAGTTGCAGAGTTAGGGTGCGTACAAACTACGCGCGGCAAACCCACGAACATTGGCGTAGCCGGGGTCGCCGCGCGCGGCAACTCGAGCATTGCCGACTACATAGCGCGCGGCTGCCGGCTACGCCAATGTTCGACGGTTTGCCGCGCGTAGTTTGTACGCACCTTAACTCTGCAATTATTGATCCCCTGTAAAAATGATAGAAACCAAACTTGTGGGAAATTGAATTTCCAACAACTTTGTATACCACCATTTTTGCTCTAAAGTTGTAAATTAACGAGTTATTTCAGAAAAAACGAAAAACTGAACTTCAAATCAAGATGGCGGCGATTGCACAGTCAGGATTGTCCCGAAAATCGATATGTAGAC
>JAPYZJ010007373.1:0-10972 GCA_030522765.1 Ophioninae sp. B BG-2022a
ATTCCATAATTAGGTTCCTTTACGTTGATTTTGTTTTTGGGTAAATTTTATATTTTAAATTAATATATGTAAAACAAAACTATCGATAACTTAAGCGCAGCAAAATGACTGATCTATAAATAAGAAGAGAAGTTTTTTATTTACATTATCTTTTCTTTTTTATAACACAAAAACAAAATGGTATTCCATATTTGGTTACTTTCCTCTAATGATTCACAAAGTATGAGGCAACAAACTGATGGATCATTGAAACTGACATTCTTACGACGGATACAATTTTCGTTCTATCGCTTATTGAGATTTCGAAAATTCGCGAAACTGACAAGCCCGTTACTTACGTCTAGGATTAATAATGACAATAGTCATATCGGTTATACGATTAAGCCAACTAGCCTACATCAGACCGGGGAGCGCGGCAGCGACGGGGAGCAATGACCCGAGGTAGAAATCCAAGTTTGTACGTGAATAGCACCCCAGCCCACCGCTCTGTCTCTCCCTCGCCCGCCCACTATATTTCGTTTTCGTATATCTTCAGACACGAGACGTTTTGCTCCCGGGAGCTAGCATTGTCTCGATCATCCCGCAATACTCATCCGCAACGGATTTTCCCCTTCCCTGAGAACCCTTCCCGTCAGCCGTAAAATCAGTGCTCGGTGTGTTCAAAAATACGATTGAAATCCCATCCAAGTTTCCCAAGTTTCTGTTGTTGTTAGAAGAGGAATCCGTTGAGATCTTCGATTGGTAAAGCCTAGTTCGGACTAGGCTAGTAATTTAGTAAAGTAGCGAGTAATTTAGTGGCTTCTATTCGCTACTGCAGACATAAATCGTTCGCACTCGGTTTGTATACAGTACAGAAGTGAGTGGTATTTTGCAAGATGAACAGCCTGCAACGCAATAGAGTTAATAAACTGGCTAAGCTAATCGCAATGGCTATTCTAGAAGAGGTGGAAGAGGAAATTTGTGTAATTAAGAGAAAGAAGTTATGGATACGAAAATGAATCGATAGAAGAGATAAATCAGTAGCTACTAATTGTCTTCTGAAGGAATTAGCATTGGAAGATCCCAAAGAATACTTCGATAGTTTGAGAATCCGGGTATATTCATTTCTTTTTCTAACCCCATGTAAGCGGATTGTTTAATATTTTTATTTTTTTTATCGTGGGGATTGAATATTCCATAAGCATTCATGCTCCGAGTATTTGGAAAGAAGCTTCAAAGTTGTCTCTTCGCTCCAGCGTAACATTTTTGCCGGCACTAATGAACTAGACTAAATTAACAGGTTCGGACTTGTTTAGCCGGTGAACCAGTAGGCACGGACGCCGGTGGGGGGGAGCTACTCGCCCGATAAAAATAGAGTAGAATGGATTGACTCGACTAAATCATTCACTAAACTACTCGGCTAAATTTTTGTGGTTCGCAGACATTTAGTCACTAAATTACTCGCTACTTTACTAAATTACTAGCCTAGTCCGAACTAGGCTCTAAGCGCGGGTCGTTGGTGGACATCGACGCGACGGACGAGAGAACCAAGCAGAGAGTGAACGTTCAGATCCCGCCAACTCAGGGCCACTCGAAGTTGGCTGAAGAGCCGCTAGGTGGCGATACCTTACGGTCGTGACGATCCATTATGGCCGCCGTACTTGAAGCCACGCCTAGGAGGCGCTCGCGTGGATGGGTTCTACCAGTTACCGTGGTAACAAGCGGCCATCATGGATCTCGACCTGCCTCAAACTTCCCCTCTTTTGCTCGACTTCAGCATCGTCACCTAGCCATTCCCTCTCTTCCTTCGCTCATGTCGAGAGCGCAGCCGTGTACCCACTCGAGGCTCCTATTCACCCTGCGGGAAAGCTACCGAACAGACGTGCGCGCGCGCAGCTTCCATCGCGTCGAAAATCTTCCGAATAAAAAAAGGCAAAGAGGAAGAACGCGTTCCTCTTTTTTTTTTGTTAGGCCTCGATGTAAGGCACGAGATTAAGATTCGTTTGTTCGATACGACAGGTCTCCCATGATGAATAGTCGCGTCATGAACGTTGGTGCAAACGAGTCTACCCGTGTGTCTAGGCGCGCCGTGATGAAACAATTGCGAACAATTGCGTGGGCTCGCCAACGACGACGCGCAATGATTTTATCTATCCGGGAAAACTAGAGTTGACGTACATTGTAAAGTTTTATGAATTGTCCGAGCAAGCAACAATGCCAGATCCATATTCAATGAGACAATAATATTGGAACAACGTGAGTTGTCTCTCGGCAACACGCCACATTGACACACTCGCAGAGATTTTTTTTTGCTCCAGTTCCGCCGTCAGACTTTTACGTAATGCTACCAATAACGGATTTTGAAAGAAACGTCATTATTTTTTGCTTGCAACAACATCTGAAACAACTTGGCCTCTTTGACGCGAATACGAGAATTATGGGGGTAGGATTTCTCGAGTTTGGCGTTTTTGTAGATTATGACGGATTGGGGTTTTGAAGATAGGTTCTATTGGACTCGACGGTGTAGATACAGGGTGTCCCAGAACTCAACGTCAAGCCGAAACGGGGTGACAGGATTGATTGTAACCATCGTGAGAAAAATCAGAAAAATATCTATTCCATGCAGTTTGAAAATTATGGGCATTTAAGAAAAACCTAGAAATTTGGTCAAACTGTAACCATTTTTCGGTTATTTTGGTTAATTTTTATTATTTTCGTTCATTTAAACTTTGGAACCGTAATCCTAAATAACATTTCTAGAACCACAGTCCAAAAGAAATTCATATTTTAACAAATAGTCTTAATTCTAAAAAACTTGGGGCAATTGTGTCATTTTTGACTGTGGTTCTAGAAATGTTATTTAAGGCTATGTCAAGACGGTTACGTCAAGAATATAGAGATCGTTTGAAAAGATCGTGTACAGCGAAAACCAAAAACTTTTGAAAATTCGAAAATTCAAGAGCAAGCTTTTAAAACAAGACATTCCATTACACGATGATACAAAACGTGGCTCTTCATTATAGGTTAAGTCGTCGTCGCTAGAATCGCTTCTATTAATCATGGTATTTTCGGGACACACTTTCCACTAATTTCATGACACAGGGAGCTCGTGTCCATAAAGAAGCTTCATTCGAAAAATTACGTTGTTCCAATCTCGGTCCGTTTGCTTCGCCCAATTGTATTTATTTCCCGACGTGTTTTTTTTCAGCCACTTGGCCTGCGACTACGCTCGACCAACTGCAACTTTCTAAACAAAACATCTTGGTGGAAAGATCCAGCTGCTCGGTCCCGGTCGATCAACCCTTTACCGTTTTCTAGGAAAAAATGTAGCCGTACATGCTTTCGTCAAACAGACTTTAATAGTCGCGGATATCGTCAAATATTTTTCCCGCTTTCCCCGTGCCCTCCTGAAAACTGCTAGCGCGAGTTTTTTCGGAAATAAAAAAAAACGAGGATAGCGACGAGCTTTCGCAGTTGGGAAAAATAAAAGATATAAATAACGCAAAATATCAGATAGATTTTAAAAACCGAGTCTCTCCGAGAGGATGTATTTTGTGCGCGTTGTTCCAACAAATAATTCGTCATGAAAGTTCCATTAGGATTGCTCGGAATATTTCATACACGAATAACATTTTAGGATTTAATTTCCAGTCCAATCAACCCCAAATATATCAACGAATAACTGCGGGAAAAATTGAAATATCAAATGCACCGAAAGCCAAATCTACGGACGTAAAAAAACTCTTGTTTCTCCGCGCAGTTGCGTTTTTTTCCACAATTTCATAGCGGACGACAATTAAACATTCATGTATCGCAACCCCTAGTCCCATAAATTTTCTATGGCGCAAAAACAAAACAAAAAAAAAACTTTCGTTATTTTATTCCACAGAGTGCGTGCAGCTTTGTACTTCGAGACTCCCGCAGCGAGTGGAGTACGTGTTTGCACGGGTTGCATAACTGCTAAATATCAGAATTCCGTGGGACGTTACGTCACGAGGTTCGTGTATAGAGCGAACTCGTTTGGGTAGGGAGCAAAGGTTTGCCGCGAGTGCTCGGCAGGTTTCCTCCTCTATTTCTCTTTCAACCAGATACGTGAATAGTAGAAGTATAGAAAAAGGAAAACAGAGAAAAATAAACAACAACAAAAAAAAAAAAAAGGATGAAGGCGCGTTCGCGTTTCGTTGCTTTCTACGACCCGAGTATTCCGAGCTCGCCAACGAACGTACGCCCTCTATCGTTCGAGGATTCGCGAGGTTTGTTCGTCGCAAAATTCTCAACCGAGGCTCTCTTTCGACCCAAAGAATATCAGTTTCTCGCGCTCGCACGGAACTGCCTCGCGAAAAACGGAAAAAGAGATACGTTAGGCATCATCTTTAAAAACTTCACAGTTTATTTCATTTTTACCAAATAATTGCATTCTTGTTTCAAAAATACTCTCAGAATGGTAAAAATATTTAGCAAATTCGAGCAAAAGTCTTTAAACTTACGTAATTTCTGCGTTTTCTGCCGGATTTGATACTTTTTTCACCCAGCACCTCTAAATGCAGGTTACATCAAAATACGACTGAAGTCAGCCGCGCATCGTCAAAAACTTCACAACTTTTGGTGATGCGTACTCTTATCGGATGCGTACTCCTAGACCAGGTTACCCTAATAAGACGAAGGACAGACTATTGTAGGCTGAAAAAAAAGAACGACCCACGTACGGACGATCACTTCCGGTTCACAATGGGATCGCTCGAAAACCCAATTGAAACGTCAAAACTGTGGTAAGCCGCGATCTACACGAGCGTGCATACGGATGTTTGCTTTTATGGCATTGGTGCACGCGTTACGGGCTTGGACGACCGCGTACGATCGCGTAACGCATTCCCAGCGAGTTTTCATCGCCCACACACACGTGTGTGCGGTTAGAACCGGAGACTTCCCCTCTCGCTTGACCGAGCGTGTGCGTCAGCCTGTATCTAGTTGATGCGCGTTCTCGCGACCCGTAAACTTTCCCGTGTAACGACGCAGTTTCTCGATCTCCCGCGTCAACTTGAGCCGCATCGTCGACGAGACATGGTAACCCAAGCGAACTCAACGTGATTCATGTGAGATTCGCTTGCTTCAATGTTTTTTTTTTTTTTTCAAAGTATCTCATGGATCGGAAATATTTGATCGAATTGTGTTTCAACTGGAAAAATAGATCGAGTGGTATTGTTAATTTTGAAAGAAAAATCCAGGTCGATATTTTCGATCTTTTTTTCGGGGTGGGGTACGAAACCATCGATTGACCAGATGGCTAAAAATTCTGAATTTTAATAGTCCGAAAGTAAAAATTTCGTAAAGGTTTACGAAATTTGTTTGGGTTTTTTTGGGTTCTATAGTTTGATTTTAAACCTTCGATTTTAAAAAAACCCAAACGAGGCCAAAAATTTACGAAATTTGTAATTTCGGAATATTCAAAATTTGGGATTTTGAGCCTTCTGGTCAATCGAAGGGGTCAATCCTACCCCACCCCTTTTTTTTCGGATCTTTGACTTCATTTATTGTATATTACGAATCACAATAATAATTTATCGACATATAAGATTTTCAGTAGGATATCGTGTTATATTCGAAATTTATCAAATATTCCGTGCATTCAGCGATGCCGCGGTAACTAACTGTATGTAACAGGGACTAGGCACGTAACAGCGTGTACGTGTCAGCTCGTATACGCGTGGCGATTGAGAATGTCGACATCCTACTTAGCGCTCTAAATTGAAGAAAAGGGAAATTTGTTTTCATTGTAGAGGTTAAGTAGAAGTTTTAATTTAACATCAAATTTCGAGCTAATTCGCAATCCTACACACTGTTAACATTTGCAGTGTCAAAACAAGCTTAAAATTTCGACACGTTAATTCTCGTCGGAGAGCAAAAGAGAGAGAGAGAAAAGATAGGAAAGTTGGCGATTGCCCGGGAGATCCTATTTGGCGGCGTGCGTGCGAGAGATGTCGTTACTCCCACGCGGGTGTGCTTGTTCATATGGCATCGGCACAACACCGGAAGTTGGAGGCCACCGGTTGACCTTGCGCCGCTCAACTCTCACTCTCTTCCTCTCTCTTCCTCTGTGTCTCTCGTTCTCTCTGTGTGTCCCTCCCGCGCACTCTTTCCCTCTCGAAGCCGTCCATTCGAGCGGTGACTTCCGTGTCGATTAACACATCGTTCTTTTTTTTGCAAACCCTTTTCCTCACCTTCCCGCCCTTCCATTTTCTCATCACTCTTTACTTTTTCTTGTACGTTCGTTTGTCACTTGTTGTTGGTCGATCGATCGATATTTCGATATCGCACCGGTTATTATAACGAGACGACCTCCCCCCCCCCCTTGTCGTCCGCGACTCCACTCTCGTTTGCTGGATAAGCAGTTCTCGACCTCGAACGAGTCTTATCGAAACTCTCGGGCTTCTCATTATAGAACATTACAGCATAGGGTGTGTGCGGATCTTTATGTGTGTAGTTAAAGCTAGCATGTATCGAGTAGAAGGCTACTTCGCGACTTTATCGCGCCAATTACCAAGAAGAGAGGGAAAGAGAGAGAAAGGTAAAAGAGGGAGGAAAGAGGGAGGAACGAAGGAGAAAAATTACTGGAAGATAGTAGAATGGACAACCGGGCTATGCTTTCGAAAGAGCCCATTGTTCGTGCCACGTTCCGTTTTCTTTTCGAGTATCGAAAAAAAAAAACGACCTTTAATCTTCACCTCTCCCGAAGACCACGCACGTTCTCTGTCCGATGCCACGAACGCTGAACAGAAACGACGTAATTTACCTGCGCAAATACGATACGAGACTTTTGTTTGGGTTTGTTTGGGTTGCGCAACACGGTCAAACGGAATATTGCTTTCGGATAAAAATATGGATGTCTTAAGAAAAAACGTCCTTCAGATTATCTACGATGCATCGTTTGTCAATGTCCCGGAAGTCTTCGAAAGCTAAGGTTCATTTTTTTTCTACAAACTTTTTGGATAACGTCGTTACAAAATCGTATAAACTGTTTTCGTTTTGAAGAGATAAAAATTGAAGTTTAAGGGAATTAAAAATCGCTCGGCGCCTGAGGCAACTCAAATTGAAGAGGAGGATCCAAATGACGTACGTGATTTCTGAACATCTAATAAATAGATTTATTAGCGATTTATTATTATTTATTAAGTAGCGGTCGGCGTTAATCTTTCTTACATTGTTTTTCATCAGTTATTAAAAGTAATGTCATTTTTTCCCGAAAAACTCGAAAAAGAAACATTAATGATGAAGCATCGATAATAAGCTCGGTCGAATAACAACCAATACTATCTAAGAGCACAGCCATTAAAAATTTATTTTCGAGTGTATAACATTTTTAAATCATTGGAGTCTCTCACGTTCGGAGGTCCTCTACGAGATCACAACTCCTTCGATTATGAATATCACACGGTGACGATTGACAGCTTTATCAATATCCAAAAAAAAACGAACGTTTATTCAATTTTTCCACCATTTCTCTGCTTCAAAATTAATTTTTCCAAATAACCCTGATATTCAAGTCGTCACAGTAACACAGTCTCTCCTTAAGACATTGAAGTCTCTATAGGTCCCATTTGCAAGCTTTTTTTACATTTTTTACATTTAAAAAAAAATTTTTTACATTACATATTAAAAAATTACATATTTTTAAATCTTACATTAACATTTTTTCCATTTTTTCCATTTTTTTACATTTACAGATTCAAGCCGGAAGCTGGCAATCAACAAGCCAAGTGCGGCAATCCCGATCTACCGGACGAATATTCCTAATTAACTTAGCAATCCCCCACCATCATCGTATCGCCTAAAAAGAAAACTGCAACCTTATCATCCACATGGTAATGAACAGAACGTTTCAAATCTCCATAATCACGAAAACCCTACTTCAGGGGTTCCCAAACTTTTTTGCTTCACGCCTCCCTTGGCCATTTTTTTTTCAGGCTTTTATAGTCTATTTTGTATTAAGAAAAAACTCACTACGCCCTATTTGGGAACCTCTGCCCAGTCGCGAGGTAAAGCCGAAAGACGATTCAACAAAAGAGAAAACGGAAACGCATAAATTCCTCGGTGAAAAGCGAGTAAACGCGTGTACATGGGTGAACTAAAAACAGAGCGACGGAGTGTAAATATAGCGTTGAAAGCTAGCGATCATCGTGTTTCGAGTCGCAATACGTCTATCTCGCTCGTTCTAGTTGCGCGATATTGGACGCGCGCGAAAAGTTTCCGTATGTGTACACGCGGGGTTTGCGGCGTATCCTCCCCCCCCCCCCTCTTTTTTCCTTCCCTCTCCGCGCCGTCAGTCGCCGTTGGACAATAAATAATCGGGAGGTCCCTCGTACACTTATATACACCATCGACGTGATCCCACCCCATCAACGATACCGACCAACTCGTTCTCCCACTTCGCTCGTCCGCCATCCGATCGGATATGGACCCCTTTAAATAACCTGGAACCGTAATATGGGCCATTCAAGCCGATAGGACGATATCTCCGGCGCGCATCGTACCGCTCTCCGCCAATGTTTTTGCTTCCTCGTTGCCACCGATGCGAGTCCAACGTACAAGAGTCTTTGGCGTTCTCCCCCCCCCCCCCCCCCCCCCCCCCCCCCCCCCCCCCCCCCCCCGCCCCCCCCCCCCCCCCCACCACCAACGGAATTCGCCTAGTCCGCGTTTGTACAGTCGACATGGCCCTGGTCGTTCGTAACAGAGTAAACAAAAGTCCGGTTCTTGCTTCGAAACTGAACGAGAATCGGTCGAATTTCGAATTTTAAGGTTTCGTTTTCGGGCGGTCAAATCGAGAAATCCATCAACATTGGAGATGGATATCCGATAGTACCTGGTTTTTTAATGGGTTTGTACTACTTTTTTTTTCGCTAGTGTCATGTCTAAGCTAGTGTCACTGAGTATATTTATTTGATAATAAAATATGGTGATAAGATTAGGATTTTTCTTTAAACGAAAAAAAAGTTGGTTTTACGGATTAATCGCTTTTTTTCTAAGGCTTTTTTTAGAATGTTGCTATTTTTTTTTTATATAAATACATTTTGGGTGCGTCAGTAAAATGTCACTAGTTTATGCACTGGTGATATTTATATACGTTTAGCCGTTCGCTAATATGAAATTTGTAAACTTTGTTGTCTTTTTTTCGGCTACAATTTTTGTTTACTTCCTGCCATTTTCGTAAATGCGAAAATTTTGTGACTATTGTACTAATAGTACATTTTATGTTCTTATCAGTTGAAAATACATCTAATTTTTGGAAAACCCGAACAATAATCCCAATAATAAAGTTATAGTAATTAACGCAACAAAAAGATTGTACAAATGACTTTAAATAAATAATTGCGAAAATCCATCTTCGGAATTTATCCCGTAAAGAATATCTACCTATTTTGAAATTATGGAAATGTTTCTTCCTCGCCAGTCGCGTATAAATAAACGTACCTGTTATCATGAAATTTCCGGGACAGAGGATTGAAAATTCGGTTTTAGTTTCAAGAGTACGATTTTTAAAAGATTTATACAAGGAAGAAAGCTACGTGTCCAAAAGCAAGTTGAACATCAAAGTTTCCACCGGTCGAATGAAACGTCACCTTCAGCGACGTCCACATTTACTTTTCACGAAGCCCGACCCGATTATTTTTTCACTGGGAAGCAAAAAAAAAAAAAGCGTTCGAGTCCGGGTTGTATGAACGACGCGAATGTCCAGTTCTTCGGCGTTCCGTCATTTTCTCGAACTGTCAAAGTGGCCTTTAACGGCGTGGGCAGTGTTTCTTGGTGGAAGCGCGATATCGAAAACGTCTCGGTCGACAGTCACGGCGATGTCAACGTGGCCATCGAGCGTCATTACCAGGTAAATAAATAAAGCACTCTAGCGCCAGGCAAAATGTACGGCGATGGCGAAGAGTCAAGAAAATATCACTGGCCGTTCGCGTGTCATACAACGGCCGATCGATGTATGCATTCCTAACACGAATCTTTCGAATCGCGAATCGAATGCGTCATCACACAATTAAATATAAGAAATGGAACGAGCGATGAAAAAAAAAAAAAAAAAAAAAAAAAAAAAGAAAAACAAAAGTGATTTTTGCGCTGATCAATGAGCGACCTTGAAGGAATCGGGCGATTGCGGCAGCGCACCGCCTACTGACGTCTGAAGTGCACGTGCATCGACGTTATTATACACTGCACGCTCGCCAACTTTCCGTCTCTATCTTTACACCCATATACGAAATGAAGGATTGCTCGAAAACCGTACTCCTCATCCATGTACGGTTTCACTCGATCGTTAGACGCGATAGGAAAAACGGAAGCGTTTTCGAACTTACGGAAGTTTCTTCGCGTAAGCCTGATTGTTGGGAGATTGTGAGATGTTCATTTTTAATTGCAGCGAACGTGTAAGATTATTGTAATATGTAAGATTGTAAGTTGTAAGATTGTAAGATATTTAGACGTTTAGTGTCAGATCGCAGGTCCATGACGATGTATTTTTATACCTTGAAGATAAATCCACAATTTGGTTCGCATTGAACTGTCCATTTCTAGGGAAAGATGTCGAAAAAATGGTCTAGAAAGGTTTTTCGCATTTTCCCAGTTTAATTCTGCACTTTCGGCGAAAATTCGGGCATATTCGTAATCAGCGGAAAATTTCCGATTAAATAGACCCTTTTAAGAGTTTAAAAACGGAAAAAATATTTTTCGACTTTTCTGGCCACTTTTCCGGAATCTCAAAAATCACGAAATTTCAAAGGGTCGGAGGGTGAGCTTCTTATTAGGTACCGAGATTTATTTGGTGGGTTTGGAAAAGGTTTTTGCCTGACTTAAATAATGGCGTTGGAATCATATCGATATCTCTTATACTTTTCCCGGAAACTCCACTTGAAAAATCGCAAAAAAAGAGGCAAAGGGGTATGTATGGAAAAATTGGCAAAAATCGATGGTCCAACTTTGAAATTCTGCCAAAAATCGAAAA
>JAPYZJ010007374.1:0-15671 GCA_030522765.1 Ophioninae sp. B BG-2022a
TTAAACAAACCCAAATAAATTATTAAACAAACCCAAACAAATTATTAAACAAACCCAAACAAATGATTAAACAAACCCAACACAAATAAAATTATTAAATGAACCCAAACAAATTATTAAACAAACCCAACCCAAACAAAATGATTAAACAGACCCAAACAAACCCACTTTCGTAGTCAAAATTCATCACAAATTCTGATAAACCATTACATATAATTAGAATAAAGATTCACTAAGTAACATTGAAAACATTTTTTATTTTCAAAAGTTTTTGTACCCCGAAATTGAAGAAACGCCTACGTGAGATTGCACACGCTGCCTTCTATCGACTGGAAATTTGTTTGGGTTCGCCAGGGCGCAGCGGATGCTATGGCAATTGCGGCCATTTCAAATTAGACACTCGACGACGAAAGTTCAATCCGTTTGATTTTGTTTGGGTTTGACTTTGCAGTTTTGGATATTGAAAACGTTGGCTTTATTAGGCATTGGGCCTTATATGGGTCCTTAATCATTATTCTTGACAAGTTCGCTGCGAATGATTACTTTGACCGAGCAGTCACTATGTATGTGATCACTTTAGGGCTTGTAACGAGACACTTGAAGGGTTGGCGCGCAATCTTAAGTTAAAGAGGAAGTGGTCAAGCCATTTCCTGACATGAAAGGTCCACCCTCGGCACTTAGGGAAGCGTCAATGTGGAAGATCTGTAGGTTGTTGGGCCATCAGAATTAGCCCCTACGATAAGGAAGATTCTCGCTATTTCTCTCGCTCTTCGTGCTTCCGGAGTGTCCGGCACTCCGAGTCTACCATGCTCAGAAGAGACCTCGAGTGTTCTCGAAACGAACAACGTGCCTAAGAGTAGTCTATCCTATCGGTACATTTGCTTACATACTCAGTCGTTGAAAATACCCACATGCGGTTGCTTTTTTCAAAAACTAATCACCGCACTGTTTATCGATATTTTTCGATGTAACAAGCTTCATTTTCTAAAAGCTGGTCCAACCATATCGCAAGATGTTAATTGTAAATAAAACAAACAGTTTTTAGAAAATTATCTTATTTTTTTTAATTATGATGGAAGGCATGTAATTAAAAAAAATTAAGATAATTTTCTGAAATTTTATTGTCTTATTTACAATTGTTGTTGTGAAAGTTTTTTTTCTTATTTACAGGTGTTGTTATGAATATTTCATAGTGACAGCTGATTTCGGTGATTTCAGAGAGGGTTGACATCTGTCAACATCATTCAGTTGATGCGCTTACTTTTAGTCAGAATTTTCGAAACCATTTTTCGTTGTCGATAGATTCTTATAGAGCAACGTTTCAAAAATATTCTCTGAATATTATTCTGGATCCAGGATCCAAGCTTAAACGCGTTTTTCTCGAAACAACTATTTCGAAATCAGTGATCACTCTATTTCAAAAACGAGTGGACTGATTTACTTGAAATTTTGAATATTTTTTTTTATATCAGAAGGCAGTCCTTAATCGGAGGATTTTTGTTTCGATGCATACATTGTGTTGTATCAAGAAAGATGAAGTAATAGTTTTCACTAAAATTTAGACTTTCACTTTCGATCACCAATCATTTTTTCAAAAATTAATATTTATCAAATCCTTCGATCAAAGACTAGATAATACGATACAAAAAATAAATTCGTTTGATTTTTCCATTTCAGATGATCGGTTTATAATTACTACTAAAAAACAAAAGTTCGAAACCTGCGATCATTTTCCAAAAAAAAAATTCACAAAAACCTGACCTTTTCTCATGCTTGTATAAATCGAATTAAAATTTCACCCCGGATCTCCATTCCATTGAACATTATTTTCGGTACTCCCTGTATGTCTGTATATCGTATGTACACTTAGAAACGTGATTCTCCGAATAATAAATAACACTTAACGAATAGTCTCAGATTTCTAATTGCTAGCAGTGAGTTTCGTTTCACGTTACTTTCTTGCAATAATTAAGGGGTTTCACTATAATCCGTAATTAAACGATATCCATCGTTTTAACTATGGTCTACCCTCGTTTTAACCATCGCCTATCCTCGTTTTAACG
Organism: Ophioninae sp. B BG-2022a; assembly: GCA_030522765.1. NCBI lineage: Eukaryota > Metazoa > Arthropoda > Insecta > Hymenoptera > Ichneumonidae > Ophioninae sp. B BG-2022a. The sequence continues at coordinate 2,064 of JAPYZJ010007374.1, forward strand.
TCTATCCCATCGAATAAATAATGATAAGAAACACAGGCTGACAGATTTATACCTGGGGATTAGCAGAACGGTGTGTGCGTACGTATGAATGAATTGGGAGGCTCAAGGGAGGGGGTGGGAGGGGGGTGCAACGAATATTAGCTAACATAAAGAGCAGTACCACTTAATTCGCGCAATTTTGCAAGGAGATTCACCTTCGCTGTCGAGCCATCGACCGGTTGCGAACTAATTGTGCCTCATTTGTTATTATAATGAGAATCGTTCGTTATATACGTACAGAGGGTGCAGGGAGTGGCACGAGGATTCTCCAGTCGGCCTGTTATTCCAATACAGACTGGATCGATCAGACGTCAATTACTTGAAGGCTCGAAGCTTGCTTCTTCATTTGCCGATTGACGCCCTCACTGTATAGTACCCAGCTAAAGTTTTTTTTTTTTTTTTTTTTTTTTTCGACGTTTAATTAAAAATTATGTCGTTCTCATCATTCTTCACGTGGCCTGTATACACCCACGTATTTTTTTCTCCCTCGGTCATGTACACTCGGTAATTTTATATATTAATCGGTTATTTTATTTATTAATTTTTACATCCAAAACCGTGAAATTTCTATAAGTACAAACCTTAATTATTTAAGTATATGATTAACAAGCGAAATAAACAATAACACGTAATTAAGAAAAAAGTGGTCCCGAATAGAGATCGGTGAAAAACCATTTTGTCTATACTATACGGATAAAATAGCATAGTTTAGTAGTACGTTGTGTAAATATAGAAATTTTGCACAAATCATCTTTTTGTCATTTTGAAAAAATCTCCACACTCTGCTTCAGCCCAAAGAAAAAAATTCTTGCATATTGTTATCTAGTTTTTTTCCAGGTTTTGAGTGCAAAAAGAGATCATTACAATAAATGGACGCAAAAGCATAATTTTCATTTTAAATCTGGATCTCAAAAGGTATTTCGTCACTATCAGAATAAAATAGATTCTTTGTAATCTGTCCTTACATCTTTTTGGGTGGATTTTTGAAAGCACTGTTTTTCTTCATTGAATATTCGTATGTCGTTTTGTCCATAGCATATTTGTGTCATTTTGTCCGTATGGGGACATTAAATTTCTAAAAGCTCAAAATTACTAGATCACGAAAAAATGTCACCATAAATAAAACAGGATACTCAAGGAAAAATGTTAAGGAATAGAAATAATATGTAACAATATGGTTTAAAAGAAAATTACCTACCAAAACTTATATTACTCGTTGCAGCGAAAAAAAACTCATAACGGCTTAAAATCTGTTGAAACTGACTGCGAAAAAAGAAAGGAAGGAAAAGGAAAAAAAAAGTCACTTGGAACCGAAAATTCTCAACTTGGCTTTTCAATTTCTTTCAAAATTCGAAACTGTAGTTCGAATCGCATCAAGAAGAAAGTCATCACTGTTTTGCAGAACTGCAAACCTGATAATTGGTGAACTTAACCGTATGAAAAATTAATTGGTCTGACGCAGATAGAAATTTTGAAAAATCGATTTTTATTACATTTTCGAAATCTACAAATAAGGGAGTATAGCCCCTGAAAAATTCAAATCGATCCAGCGAATATTCTCGGAAATACACACAAATTTGTAAAAATGCTCAGAGCCTCGTTTATCTTACAATGGTGTTTTCAAAGTCGGCGAGCACGATTTCTCACAAACGGCTCAACCGATCGATCCGATATTTCAACACAACCTTGTCAGATATATTCTCCAGGTATTGATAGAAGGAATAAGATTTCCGACAATTATTTCTATTTTTTTCAACAATGTAACGAAAAATATTTGTTCAAAAATCAAAATTGTTTCTTTCCAGAGCCACCATTTCGTCAAAAATTAAAATTTCGAATATTCCTACGATCAATATCTGGATTCATCTATCCCCTAAGAGAATCTTTTTGGTTTTTTAATTTTAGATCATTCAAACCGGAAATACCTTGCTCACCGTCGAACACTTTTTTTTTCGAGGACGTCCAGGAGACTTCCTACAGGAGCAATGTTAATGAATATTTTTGAAAATAAAAAATGCCAATCTGTAGCTAAAAGGTGTCACTATACTGCCCAAAAATTTTCGTCATGTCCGAATAAAGTGCTCATAAAAAAAAAATCGTAGGAATCAACGTTTTTTTTTCGCCTTGCAACTGCGTATAACGCCTTAAGCAATGGAAAGAGACCGTGCAAGTGGTTTTAACCCCGCGCAGTCGCACTGGGCGATCTCGCCCCAGGCAAAATTTCACTCTTGAATTCCTGGAAGAACGAAAAGGGACAGATCGCGTTTGACCAGCTAGTCCCTCTAATATAGCAGTCAAAGCTTATCAATCATATAAAAACTCATCCACCGTAGAAAAGCTAATCAATCATCTTCGCTGCAATATGCACGGGAGACAAAGTTGCAATATATCTGAAGTATGAAACAAATATTTTTTGTTCGGCAATATATTTAAGGGGTTACCCTCACTTGTTGCGCAAAAAAGGCCTTTTTCATGATTTTTTTTAAACAAAACTACAAAACTTTTTCAATCGATCAATATGCCATTTTAAAAAACACGTCTTTAAAAACTTTTAGTAATTTTTGTATTGAAAAATATTACATTGTTTAGTGGAAAATGGCCGTCAATAAAATAATGTTTTAATATACACGGTTTGCGGTGACCAACATTGCGGCGAAGTGGATCATCTGAAAAAAAAATGCGAATGGATTTAGTCAAATATAAGTATAAAGTAGTTTTTAATCGAAGGATTTAAAAAAAATTCATTTTTCGCAAAATTGCGGACAGTCAAAGTTAATGGTTCGATTTTAACGAAAAAAAACGACCGTTTTTTGGCTAAAAAACGGCCATTTTTTTCGAAAAAAAAATCGAACGATTAAAGACTACATTTTTATGTATTAAATAAGCCTGCCAAATTTCAAGAAGATCGGTTTATTAGTGTTCGAATAATTTTGGTCACCGACTACAGAAATGCCATTTTGAGAAAAACACGTTTAAAGTTTCGGATTCTTCGGAACGGACACAACGGATTCTCCTCTTTCAACGCTCATATCTCAGTGAATTTTGTTCGGATCGACTTGAAATTTTCAGGACATATTCTCAGATACTTATACTTCAAAAAAATCCAATAAAAAAATCGATTTGTTCAAAATCGATTTTGAAAAAATCGATCAAAATCAAAATCAAAATCTGGTTGGGGTAACGCCTTAATGTTAATTTTTTATTTATAATCCCTCGCTGCATGAAGAGTAATAATGTTGAAATTATATAAAAATACATTTTTCTAGCGTTTGCGCTTATATGACAATTTTTTCAAAATCGATTTTGAAAAAATCGATCAAAATCAAAATCAAAATCTGGTTAGGGTAACGCCTTAATGTTAATTTTTTATTTATAAACCCTTGCTGCATGAAGAGTAATAATGTTGAAATTATATAAAAATACATTTTTCTAGCGTTTGCGTTTATATGACAATTCATAGATATTTAATTTATAATATCGTCCCTAGACAATCATGGATGTATTTTCGAGAATGATTCGAGAGAATCCGTCCACTTAATGAAATCTCGCCTTAATGCTCGTTGAAAACAGTACGTTAACGTCTCTGACGAGGTGAAACGCAGAAGCAGTAAAATTACTGTGTAACGGGAAGTGCAGGGTCAATTGGAAATTGCAATGAAAGCCCCGTTAATTGTCGGATACTAAAGTGAATGGCACAAGCTGTCAGCTGTTGAAACATATGCAAATTATTCAAAATCATCGAGACGATGCGTTGTTACATACTTGTTTCCGTAACAACGTTTTCGACATTCAACACAAACGTGGAGATAGTTAAACAAAACAACGTAATGGATGCACGGTCTGCTCCATTCATAATTTCCATAATATATTTAATTATTTTAATTAATTAATGAGGTTGATTAATGAGGAATTAATGAGAGATTTAATTAATTAATGAGTCCTAAATGCCTTTTGCACATAGTACTAGTTTTTGAAAATGATTATTGTAATATTTTGAAAATATTATAATACACAAATTGGACATATATATATATATATAAGATTTTCAATTTATACCAGACTTCGTGTGTTCGTATTTTACAAGAACTGAAATTTGCTAATTACAAGCTTTTCAAAAATGTTATAATTAGAATTGATTTAAATAATATAGGGATATCAAATTTGACATTGTATTATTTTTTCCTAGGTTGAGTTATAAGTGACTTTCGATGCAGCTAAGTAGAATCTATTATTCTATCGGAAGTTACTTATAACTCAAAATCAACTCAAAACATTTACAACATATTTACAATTAAGTTGTAAAATTTCAATTTTGCCGAAATAGTTGAAATACCGATAAAATTTACTTGGAAAGTGTTCATAAACAATTTTTATATCTGTAAAAAATCAACATATAAAAATATTACAGAAAAATAAGTACTAAAAAATGTCTATATATACCATTTTCAAAATCGGAAAAAGTTGTTTTCATGCTGTAAAATGGAGCCTAAACTTTAAGTTAGCCCTCTAGCAATAGATCGTTAAAAACTGCATTCAAATCCATGCAGTAGTTTTTGTGTGATGCGCGTACATACATTAAGACAGACAAACGGACAGACATTAAAAAACAGTTGTTTAGACTTCTGATGCTCCAATAACGATCCCCATTATTTTTTTTCCCAAAATCTTCAATGTACAGTCATCGATCTGTTACAATGTAATTATATGTTTAAATTATATTGCTTAAAACATTATAGTTATCATTTTGTTTCGAGGATAAATCTTTTTTATTATTTTTTATAAAAATTTATTATTTATTATTATAAATTATTTTATTTAATTTTATCATTAAATTAAAATAAATTGAAATGATAAATATAATAATAAAATTAAAAAATAATAACTATTATTTTATTATTCGATTTTATAAATATATTATTATAAATCTTATGAAAATTTATTTTTTGTAAAAATATAAATATATGTTTTTTTTTAAATACTGGATAAATATTTTTTCCGGTCCTCTTAAGACGCAAAGAAGAGGGACGCGCCTAAAGTACAGACATACGCAAATGTCTAGTATATCGGGTGGTTCTTTATTGATCTTTGATAGCGACCATAATCGAAGCTCGATATAGTGAGAGACTAATTTACGGGGTAGCCAGATCTCGGGTGTACAAGGCTGCAGTTAACCGGCCACCTCTATCGGATTCGACAGATGGCAGGCCCGAAATAGCGCGTATCGGTGGGAGCCAAGTTTACCTACTCAATAACGTGTTAAAAGCGATAAAATTTTGAAGGTTATTTGACTAAACGGTTAACTATATTTTTCTTTTTTTTTCCACCCCAACAGCTTAGACTCCAATACGCAATATAACACGGATCACTGAATTTAACGACAAGATCAATTTTGTAAAGCCTTCGATGTCAAAGAGCGGATTCTTGGAAAAGTGAAATTTGAAAAAAAAAAAAAACAGGATCCAGGTTAGTTGCATCGAATAGGTCTATCGAAAAATGAAGGCAGAAGGGGATCGTAGGGGCTAGTCCCTAATCGAAATTTCATATCGAGTTTTGAAGGCGAACTTGAGGAAAAAGTGAATTTTTCAGTTGGATAACCAAATGGACTGGAAGACCAGCTATGAATAAAAAGAGACGTGCCATTTATAGTTTGAAATATTTGATGTCAAAAACAGACATTTTTAATGTCCCTTTGGAGTCTTGCAGTGAAGAGGCTTCTCGTAGTCCAATTAAAAGTAGACAAATTAAATAAGTTTTCACCGAGTCCATCGAACGCCTACAGTCGTACGATATTCGATATCACGTATGCGAATCCTAATGGATTTTGAGCCTCCCCAAGCACAAAGGGATTTAAACAATCAGATAAGATTAATTAATTAATAATTAAACCCTTCGACTGCACAATCATCCTTATTTCATGGTTCAAATTTTATTTCTTAAAATAACAATTCCTTAGTCCATAATAATCCTTAAAATAAATCCAAACAAAACCAAACAAACCCAAACAAACCCAAACATGATTTCAAAGTCGGAGACTCAATTATCAGAGATGGGATCGAAAGGATTCACTTTGCAGTTGAAAAGTGTTCAATATCAATAACTATGAGCACTTTGGATATCTTCGAAACCATAAAAATCACAGAAATATTTGCTGAAATGAAATTGCACTGTACGGAATGATAATGGCTATAATAGTTTTTTTTGCAGGTGGAAGGACTTCGAACATTTAGAGGTCAACGCCATTTTTCTAAATGGATCGCTGTTTTTTTTTTCTGTATCATGATAGAGGATCTTAAAACGAGTTAATCGACCAATAACACAAGGTCATTGAACGGAAATATCGATCCATTGAAAAAAAATGGATTTGACCTTCAAGTGTCCGAAAAAATGGATTTGACCTTCAAGTGTCCGAAAAAAATGGATTTGACCTTCAAGTGTCCGAAGAAAATGGATTTGACCTTCAAGTGTCCGAAAAAAATGGATTTGACCTTCAAGTGTCCGAAAAAAATGGATTTGACCTTCAAGTGTCCGAAAAAAATGGATCCTTCAAGTGTCCGAAAAAATGGATTTGACTTTCAAGTGTCCGAAAAAAATGGATTTGACCTTCAAGTGTCCGGAAAAATGGATTTGACCTTCAAGTGTCCGAAAAAAATGGATTTGACCTTCAAGTGTCCGAAAAAATCGATTTGACCTTGAAATGTCCGAAAAAATGGATTTGACCTTGAAATGTCCGAAAAAATCGATTTGACCTTCAAGTGTCCGAAAAAATGGATTTGACCTTGAAATGTCCGAAAAAATCGATTTGACCTTGAAATGTCCGAAAAAAATCGATTTGACCTTGAAATGTCCGAAAAAAATCGATTTGACCTTGAAATGTCCGAAAAATGGATTTGACCTTCGAATGTCCGAAAAAATCGATTTGACCTTGAAATGTCCGAAAAATGGATTTGACCTTCGACTGTCATCCACCTGCAGAAAAAACTATTATTGCTATCGGATGATCCCTGTGCAATTTCATTTCGAAAAATATTTCTGTCAACCGTATTTCGAAGATATCATCGAAGATATGCAAGATATCCAAGGTGCTCAGTCATTGATTCACCCTGTATAACTTGGTGGACGGTAAAGGCATACAAAGCACAAACGAAGATCGGATAGTAAATTTCGATGACGATGGTATCCAATCTCTTGGCAGTATACGTTTGCGTGGGTGTCGAAAAATCCCCTTCAACTTTTATTCAGATCGAGAGACGAGCCCTGAGTTTCCAATTTGAACTGGCCACAAGTTCCCCATAAAAGCTTCGTAACGGAGTCTCTCTGTGTACTTTATGTGTATTCTCACGTTTAAGTTTTCTTATAAAATTCAACGACTTCATCCGCCATCCGGTCGAAGTTGGGCTCTACTTTTATGGCATCCTTCATTATGACTTTTGAAACTTTTTCCCTGATCATCTCCCTCACCGAAAACGAATATTCATCCTCAACTCCGATGTTTACAATTTTGACGTGCGGCGATCGCAACCCTCGAGTTGTTCGACAAAAATCGATCAAATCCAACTGGCAAAACCGATTAATCATCGAACCCAAAAATACCATGAGCCTTCGGACTTGAACTCCAACCTGACTCAATTTCATCCTGACCAGGAACACTCCCCAGGCCCTACGATTTTTTTCAAATTTGGATATGTTATAAAACACCCAAAAGTAAGCGACACGTGTTTTTTTAAATCCGTGGAAAGACAGTTTTAAGGGGTGAAACCACACCTCGAAAAAAGGCATCTCTAGGAATAATATAGCAGTTTCAAAAACAAGGAGCCTATTTATTTGAACCTGTAATGGTCACTAGGGGTCCAGTGGACCCCAGGTAACTTTTGTAGGGATATATCGTAGAAAGGTCGATTGAGAATCGAACTTTGTCACATGCTGTTGTCTGAACACACTCCAACACTATTTAATTGGTGACGATGGTCAAAATGGCGTCAGTTGTCTCGCAGGTTTTTTCTTGAAAATATGCTATTTCGAGAGTAACATAGCGTAGGTTTTTTTTCCATATCGCAAAAATCAAAATGTATACGAATTTTTCAATGAAAATTGGGGTTTTTTGGTTCTTTTTTTCTGATTGTTTTTTTTCGCCATATTAAAATTTTTAAACGATAGAAAAAACGATTGTGTTACTTGAAAAACATATGAAATAGAATACTCGTGTAAGATTTGTGTCAATAGTTCAAGTAGAACGGACATAGCAAAAAGTTTTCGGCGTGGGGTCCACTATACCCCATGTGACCATTACGTGGCGAATTGGAGGTGTGACCATTAAGGGTTAATGAAACAAAAATAAAAATTCTTCTATTCCTAGACGATGACAAATCTACTATAATAAAATTGAGTGTGAACCACTACAATTCAATGGAAGGATCGCGAAACTTCGGAATTTTTGATAATGGACATCCGCGACCGTGAGAGTCATCCAAATTTTCCAGTCATGCAGCTTGTTAATGTACGAACACATAGTAAATTTCTCCCAATAGAAAAAATACCCAGGAAAAAGTGAACAATGACACCTGTCAAGAAAAAATAAAGGTAATTTCGCAAGCAAACCCAAACAAACCCAAACAAACCCAAACATCAAAACCCCATAACTTATGGGATTAATAGAAAATGCCAACCTCCCCCACGGAATATCAATGGTGGTGGTCAATTGAAACAACTCATTGTAAAAACGAAAAAATCCGTCGTTTTTCAGAAAATACCTCAAACTGTATAATCAGCAAGAAAAATTGCTCAAAGTTTGAAAAGAGCGAGTAACGTACCTGTTTGAATTCTTTGCGAAAATTGTCGTTGAGCCAAGCGTAGAGGAAGGGATTGTAGCAGGTGCTGCTCATGGCAAGGCAGTGGGAGATGAAGAAGCACAGCTTGGAAAAAGACCAATTATTGGCGTCGTCGTAAAAATCATCAACGACGTTGACGATATTGAGAGGTAGCCAGGAGACGCCGAATATGGTGACCATAGCAATGAGCATTCTGTTGGTGCGCCTCTTTCTCTCGCGATCAGCCTCCTCCCTGCGATTCGTTTTTCTTCCTATTTTCAATTTCGCACGGTCATTGAGTTTTATCGATACGCAAACGTAGCAGAATGCGATCACGAAGAATGGTACGACGAACTGTAGTATGGTCGTCATCGAACTGAAGACCATCCGGAAATGGTCACTCGGCCAATTCTCCTCGCAAAATGTCACTCGTGATTCCTCGAGTTGCATGTAAAGACCGTAAGGTAGGGTCACCAGTAGCGCCACTATCCATATTCCGATAATAATCCATTGGCACACCGCGATTTTCATACGGGCTTGAAACGGATATATTATTACGAGAAAGCGATCAAGAGCTATCCCAGTCAGGGTTAGCGTGCTGATGTAAATACTGACCCCCTGGGCGTAGGGGACCAAATGGCAAAGTGTTTCACCGAAGACCCAACCACCCAGGAATGTATACAGCGGTGTAAACGGTACCGCCAAAAGACACAACAAAATATCGCTTAGAGCGAGATTCGTTATGAAAAGATTAGTCACCGTTTGCATCTGACGATTACGAGCAACCACGTAGCACACAAGCATGTTCCCAAAAACCCCAAGAACGAATATGTTACCGTAAAAAATACAAAATATCATTTGCACGAGGAAATGCGAGGTGAAGTCAGGATTCGTAGTTCCATTCGTCGAATAATTGAACGTTCCGTTATCGGTCATCTTGATATAGTTTCTTCCTTTCCTTTTTGGTTTCGGCCAATCTATCTCTGTTTCTCTCTGTTTCCGTCACTCTTGGAACGCTATTGTTGCGTTATGGCGGAATTCGTTGAAGGTGTTTTTCGCTGTATCGTGTCGTTGACATTTGATGGCGTCGTTGATGTTTCTTTTTTAGGACATTTCTGAGTTTCGTTGATTTTTTTTATCATTCCAACGAGTTTACAGTTTTATCAATGTTTCCGACAAGTTTTGTTCGTTCAGTTTCTTTTTTTTTTTTTTTTAGTTTTCGAAATTGACAGATCCAAAACTCACGAGCTTCGTGCACTTTTTGATTATTCTCTCGTTCGACCAGAGTCCGATCAGATGTCGCTTTTTCTACCGGAAGAAAAAGAAAATAAAAAGAAACGCTTTCCGACGCTTTCCGGACCCAAACAAACCCAAACAAACTACGTTTTATCGTGTGAGCAACGTTAATTCGAAAGTCACAAAGTCACGCAGTTTTGCGAAGCTTTATTTTAGCACCAGCACTGGATACTAGTTATGAAAAGAACCACTGCTTTCTGTGTACCCAGAGGGGTTCCGATCGAACGAAGACGGCGGGAGTGTTTCCAAATTTTGTCAGCTGCGCTCACTACTCAAAACCCAAACAAACCCAAACGAGCCTAAACAAACTCACTCGTTTTCTACTTAATTAAATTACGTTAATTTTTCGTAACGAAATTCGACACAGTTTCGCAAACGAAGAATTTATATTCGAGAAAAGTGGTCCATTGTGAAAAAAAACGTTATTCGCGAACGCACCACCATTTAAGCAAAATATCCTAAATAAGGAACCCTAAATTCACGAAGAAAATTATCGATCCGGTCGATTATCGATATCGATGCTTGATATCGCAAATCGAAAATCACCTCATGCTTATTTTAACGAAAATTTGATTTTGACACTGTAAGAATTCTCGTTTGGTGACGGTGACTCATCAATTCCAATAGACCGATGGGTGACCGTAGAAAAAATTTTTTCGTAAAGTCTTAAAAATATTTCGGGAAGAGTTCGACTCGCCGAAAACTGTGAGTGGTACGTCGCGTTTGTACACACGGTTTTGCAGCCACCTGTTGCCAAAGTTCGAGATGCAGCACGAACGTGATAGAGGGGATATAATTGAGTGCCGAAGCCGGTCGTTCAAGTCCTGCATTAATCAAACGCCACGGTAGGTAAGGTGGGGCGAAATTATAAATTGAATCGTGCCACCTGATCCTTTCTCGTCTTTGTTCGCGTTCAGACACTTTCACAGTACTCAAAGACGACAAGTTCACGAATCGACATCACAATCATAGAGATTAAGGCAGTCGCAACGGTATTGCCGGATTTCAACGTTTCACTGAATGAGCCAGCGCTCTGACATCATACTGAGTAAAACAGTCGTTTTTTTTTAATACGGATACGTAGCCAACTGTGAGTGTTCTTCCGGTCTTTATTTTTGCAATTTGGACAAGTTTCATAAATCGCTCGATTCGGATTTTAAAAAACTGGACTCGCTCTTCAGAGAGAATCTCTACAAAATACATTGTCCAATTTGCCAAATGAATCGAGTCGAAAAAAAAATAAGAGATCTTGATTTTAGGCCGATGATAAGCGAGCAGCGGATTCGCGTTCGAGGGTTAAACGCCCGCTGACCAGACCCGATGATTTCGGTCCGGCGACTGAGCAAGAGCGTCGAATCAGATGGAAAAAAAAAATCTCTGGTACACCACCGAGTGGAGGATTTTCAGAGCGCGTGCGCAACAGTTATGCCAATCGTTGCCCTCACGCGGAATACGGGGTATTTGACTCCCCCACTCGGCCCGCTAACCGAGAACCACCTTCAACCTACCGTATTTTACTTTATTCGCGGGCTATTACCCCGAGCCGTCATGTCCACCGTCTACCCCTGGAATCCCTTGAATGGCATTCAATGAAGCAACCTCTCATGCCACGCCAGGGTTAATACAAAAATCCCAAACATACCCGTGTTTGGGTTCGTTTCGTTCAGTCTCGCCTACGGGCATAAGTGAGAAGAACATATTTAGCGAGCCCAGACACGCTTTTTAGTACGATTTTTACGTCAGGCTCGCGACGCCACCAGGAAATACCACGACCAAGAGGAAAATTACTTTTGTCTTGTTCCTTCCGGGCTTCGCCGGATGCACTATTTCTCCCAGCTTGATTTATCGAATTTTCGTTTAAGCTACATAGGGCAGACTAGCCCAAAACGGGTAGGCTAAGGTTAAATAGAGAAAAAAACAGGTTTTTAACAGATCTCAAACTTTTATTTTAATTATCATAGTTCCCTACCTAAAGAACTTTAACAAATCAGTCTCAAACTCGATAAAATATCTTTATGACAATAAAATATAATCTAAAATCTAAAACCTTCGAAAAACCTGTTTTGCCCGGAGGGGGTGCCCAAAGCGGGTAAGGCTTTTGGGCAAAACGGGTAGTAGCAAAAATAATGAAATTAATCGTATTGAACATCTAGTTAGAACTTAAAATAACAGTTTTGGTTTTATTATTGTCACAGTCTTCAAATCAGCCTTAATTCAAATTAATCAGAAATTATTCTTGACACATGTTGCAGTAGTGGGAACCTTCGCCTGAATACGAAGTACAAGCTTCATGAGCCCACATTTCACAATCTCCGCATTTTATCCAGTCTTCTGCTGGTGGGTCTTCATAAATTTCTCTGCACACCAGGCATCGGTACTCGTTTAGATTACTTTTATTTTATTTTGGTCCTTTTTTCAATTCTTTCGTTTTTTTTTCTGTCTCTTCGTACTAGTTGATGGCTTAATATTATTTAGAATTTTCTTCGTTGCAATTTTGGTACTGGTACAAATTTTCCAAGGAAGATATTACAAATCTTCCAAGGATTTTCTTTGCAGATTTCTTTTTTATGTGTCTTTGCAGTGTTGACAAATCAATACCATATTTCTTGGCAGCTGCATTGACAGATGTCTTTTTGGATTATTCCATCACCAGTTTCATTGTTTTCTCGTCCCATGATGCGTTTGTAGTTTTTCTTTTATACTTATTGACCATCTACAAAATGAACAACAATATCACACAAAAGTTACCCATCGAAAAACTGTCAGGGCAAATCAGGTACCCGTTTTACCTATACCTGATTTCCCCAAAAGGACACTTTTATTTCGCACATTCATAACCTCAAAACCAAAGCAACCGGCTACAAATCACTTCACGGAAATTAAGCTTCAAATACAATAAATAATACACTAGACGCAAAAATTAAGGGATAGAAAAAAAATATCAAATTTTTTGCCATTTTTCAAAAGGCTGTATCTCTGTGAAAAATGGTCTGAAAACGTTTTTTTTAAAAAGGAAATTGTAGCCCTAAGTTTCTAGTTTTCAGATCTGGGGTCAAAAAATTTTTATCATGAGTAGTTTTTTGAAAAAACGTCGGAAAACCATCGAAGGAAAAATTTTCGGAATTTTCAGTCTTCTTTAAAAAGGTCCATGGACATGAATAAATTTTTTTTGATGATTCCACCAAAAAGCTCTTTTAGAGAATTTTATCCTCTTTAATTTGAGCGGTGGTTATAAGGATAGCATATATCCTTAAATATGCGTTTTTTTACCTTTTTGTTGATCGATCTTCTCGCATTGAAAAAAAAATTTTCATAAAAAATAAGTAATAAGGTGTTATAGAGGATGTTTTGCAGTTTCCGGAACCCACCGTAAACTTTCTGTACGATCATTATTTCCCGAGTTATCAATTTTTAAAGTCAAAAGTGCAGTTTTTGCTTTGAACGCTCATAACTCCGCCAAAAATCGTCG
>JAPYZJ010007378.1:0-16904 GCA_030522765.1 Ophioninae sp. B BG-2022a
TTTCGCCGCGCCCTACCCTTCACCCTTTTTGGCCCTTTTTCGGCCACTCTCCTCCGGAGCGGACAAAATAATCCGGGAGGTTGAAACGCGGGTTGCTATGGACTTTTCCAGCGCGCGAAGCAAGAAAGAGAGGGCGAGAGGAGGGTGAGGGGTGAGGGGGGGGGGGGTTTGAAGCAAAAATGGAGCGAATGAAGCAGTGATTGGCCACCGGAGCGAAGTACGGAAAGCAGTCGTTGACCCGGCGCGCGTTCTCTTTCTCGGCGAATTATCACCGAGGCTGCTGGTCATTAGAGAGTGGCCAACGATCCGTAGGGCTTGTGTACACGAGCCCACGGACTCTCTCGCCGCTCTCCCGCCTCTTCGGATAGACTTTGCGTTTCGTTTGTCGCCTCGGTTTCGCCCGGAGTCAAGATGACTGATGGGGACAGTTGTGTTCGGTCGTTCGCTTTGCCAAGAATACATTCTCGCCCTCTTCGCTCCTGTTTTCCCATATCGTTTCGCTTATCCGCCCTTTTCTCCCTGCGTGTATCTCATCTCCCCTCCCCCACCCTTTCTCTCCTTCTCTCGTCTCAGATTTTCCTCGCTGTCCTCTCTCCTTCGAGCTTCGTGGGCTCGTGTGGAAAGACGACAAAAAAAAGAAAACAACTTATAGAACTTTACGAACCATGATTTTCCTCCCTGCGTCTTCGTGGCAGACTGGACTGTACTTTCAATCAAAATCTTAGAGACTGTTTCGAGTGATCGATAAAAAAAAAAATTTTTACGAAATTCGATCAAAATCTTGGTTATCCTTCTCTTCGTGAACGCCACTGCGTCCATTCGTGGACTCGAACGCGTTTTTTTTTTCCCACTTGTATTACACCTGCTTCTTCGCACACCTCAGATTCATTCTAGTCGCATCCCTGTAGGCAAAAGTACAGGATATCACTTCTTCTGGCTGACGTGTACACAGCTTCGCTAAGGTACACACGTACGTCCTCTCATTTGTGCGTACAGTTTACCGTTTTTTGCATCAGCGAGGAAGAGAAAAGAGAAAAAAAGAGACGGAGAGGGGCGAGGGTGGGGGGAGGAGGAAAAATAAGGTAAACCGTGAGGAGAGCTTGCACCGCATTTCTTGTGTACACTTTCCTGTATAATGCAGCTCTTGAGAGAGCATTTTCTCTCTGTCTCTCTCTCTCTCTCGCTCTCTCGGAGAGTTCGTTAGAACGTAATTATGCATCGATGGGAGTTCTGGCTGAACGCGGGTTGGCTCGGTTGTATTTAATACGTGTACGATGGAGTTCTGGTATCTAGTAATGGCTCGGTACATGGAGGTTGGGCACGCAGGTGCGTGCGCCGCGACCCTGAAGGCGCCTTGACTCCGGCTCAATGCATCTTCCTTCACCACGCGTTCTTTTTTTTTCCCCTTTTTTTTTTCTTCTTCTTTTTTCTTCCCCTTTTTATTTCGTATCTCCGGTGTTGTTATTATTTTTCATCTCGTTCCAAGGTGTACACGCGCATCTTGGTATCTCGAAGGAAAATATACCGGTCGCTACCACGCTAATCGTTTGAAACGTTGCGCTCGGGTTGTGATCGTTGCGAAGTCGAAATCGAGGATTCGTCGATCGATATACGACAGATTGATGCTGGGAAAATTGGTAAACAGCTTTCGCGGTTTATCTTTTTTCTGGGGCAAACGAAACGTTGGTTGAAAACGAGAGTGGTTTTTTCAATGCTAAATATATTTAAAAAAAACGATATATTAAAAAACGACAAATTTTGAAAAACGATATATTTTAAAAAAATCGAAAAATACTTGGCCAACTTGAAAAAATTATTCTCCGTTGCACTCGAACGATTCAAAGGTCAGAACCGTCGATTGTTTATTTATTGCTTAGGAATTGCTAGGGAACTGTTTATTTATTGTTCGTCTCAAAAAATAAGCTTCGAGCCATAAAAAAGGACGTTTGTTAAAAAACGATACACGAAGATTAGAAAAAACGGCGTAAGGGTGTTTCGATTCTCTATCAGCGATCAACGAGAAATCTCGATACCATTAGATCCGTTTAACAACGAAAATGAAAAATTTAAAAAATACCGTCGCTTGTTTGAAGCGTGAACCTCGGGTAGATCCAAAAGAGAGTGGAATCCGCATTGCCATTTTCTCCGGGCAATACCTAGAGGTATATATCGTGCTCGTAGTTGGTATCGTCCTGTAGCGCGTTGGTCGAGTTGCGGTCGTCGATACGTTACGTTGGATCATTCGAAACGTCGTATTCGAATATATATCCCTCGAATATTCGAAGCGATGATCGAGGCTAGAGAAATCGGTAGGTTCCAAGGAGAGCAGTCCCCTTGATGATGCATCGATGCAAATACTCTAATTTTCCATTCTCCGATAATATTCGCGACTCACCGGACACCGCTGAAACGTTCGATAGTGCGGGTAGGAAAAACGATTTTACATATCGATAGGAGAGCACTCCGTGAGTCGACTCGAGGTTCTCCTCCCATTGCCACGAGTAAACCAGTTCCAACTTATATACATACGAGCACGAGAGCCTCCGTAGCGGGTTTCAGCTTTCTCGCTCGATGCGTATGAAAAAATCTGTCTCGTGTCAGGCTTCGATCTATTCCTCATTAAAATTATCCTCATAATCGTTATCCTTCAACGCTGAGCCTCTTTAAATGTTTTTCACGACGCTCGTACCACGAGCATCCACGCGTGTATTTTAACTCTGAAAAATTCACGGGATTTATCCCTGGATCACACCGCTTTAACGCTCAGCGTTTCTCCCACCGAGGCCCTCCCAGCGTTACCTCCTATTTTGGGACGGTTTCCATCCCGGTACGACTTCTAAAAGGGTTTCACCGAACGTCCCGAGTCTTCTCCTCGCCTCCGCCTATCCGAGATCGCGACAACGAATTCGCGCCAATTTGGCCTGTGTGGGGTAATATGGACCACTCGTTCCTTTCAGGCTCTGAAAACACAGATTTTTCACACTTTGTATCTGTAACGTGGAGGAATCGAAACGATTCTGACATTGTTTCAGCTTTAACTAAAAAACGACCTTTTTCAGTTATTGAGAAAATTCGTTTTTAATCCCTTTTTCTGTTTCGTAAATACTCCGCAGTGTTGATCGATGAATTAACGTGGACTGCGGTATAAACTCGAAAAGTTGAAAAAAATTGTTATTCTTTCGAAAACTGTTTTACATTAAGTGGGCTAAAAAAATTGTTTTCGAAGTAAACTAAATAAAGTCAAAACGAACATCCGTCCACTCGCGTAGTTTCACTTCCCAATAGCGATGTTGAATCAATTTTCACGTCCCTCGATTCAGCAAAAAAAAACACACACACACACACGAACAAAACAAATAAAATAAAAGAAGGCTGGTAGTACAAAATACTCGACCGCGGCCCATTTGTTCCGGTTCATCCAGTTGCGGTCGTCGATCATACCAAGAGTAAAAAGGGGGCGAGGGGGGGTTCCGTATTATCACGAAGGCGGGTTGTACGTGGACGGAAAACGCGCAGGCGCGGCAATACCCTACTTCCTTCCCCTACCGATCATAATCGTGCGATTCGATAGGTTAATTATAGTCGGAGAAGGGCAAAAAATTATTTCTCGGCTCTCTTCGCGAAGAAAGAAAGAAAGAAAGAAAAAGAGAAGAACCGGGTAAGAAGTAAAAGAGAGTGAGGAGCGTCGAGAGTGCGGTACAGTGATAGAGAGGATTCCTCGAGTTTTCTCTCGTTCCCGGTGAGTGCGGGATCCGCTATATGCTATTGCCATTACCACCATGAAGCAAACAAGTTGAAGTTCAACCTCCCCCCACCCCTTTTCCTCCCTCCCTCTCAACATACATCGTGAAATAGACTCGCTCTTTTTCCCCGACTTTTCTCGGGGACTCGTCGCGTAGGACGCGACGAGTAACGTGTACGTATTATCGAAGGGAAAAAAAGAAGAAAAAAAAAAACACGTTTGCGGAGGCTCTCATTCGAATGTGGCGCACTCGTGACGCGTCAGATAGGAAAGGGCCTAACGACTGGAGTTTTGCATAGAGGCTATGACCGTTTTGGACAACTCGCGATGCTCCGAATAGACGCACACGAACGCGAACGTAGAAAGGAGTGAACGAGAGAGGAGGGGCGGGGGGGGGGGGGGGGCCTGTACGAATGCAACGGGGAGGTACGTCGTCGTTTTTTGTTGGATTTTATCTGAAGATCCGCAGTAACCGCAGAGTTCAGTAGCAGTAGCTATGGGGGCCTACCACACCCGCCGATGAGTCTTGGACTCCGGCTTTCCTCTCGCCTCCGTCTCCCCTCGTCTCTCTCTCAAATCCCCCCTCCCCGCTCCCCTCGTCGTGCATCTTTCGTCTCTTCTATATTTCTCGGCACTATAGGAGGGCAAAAAATGCGAAAACGAGAATCGGCGTGCGGCTGTGCGTTGCGGCTTCCGTTACACTCGGCATAGCCTTCTCCGTCCCTTTCTCTCTCTCTCTCTCTCTCTCTCTCTCTTTTTCTCGAACAGCCTCTCGCTCGCTGTACCAACCCAAACGACTATAACCCATGACGAGGAGCGTGATGAAGAAGAAAACGAGGGAGAGGAGAGTAGGAATGAAACCACGCGCGACTGCATCTTCTCTATCTCCTCTTCTTCTCCCCCCCCCCCCCCCCCCCCTCCTATGGTCCTCTCTCTCTCTCTCTTTCTTTCTCGCTCCTTTTTCTCTCTTTCCCTCCATAGCTGTTGGTCTTTCCTCTCTTGAACGATGAGTGTTGTACCGCATGAACCGGTTTACACAATCCAGAGTCCGCGGCAGCTCGAAGCCCGCCGCCACTCACTCGCCTCGTCCTTTCCTCTCCGGACACTCCGCTCGCCCCTCCCTCATCTGGAAAAATATGACTGATTGATTGGCTCTTTTTTTTTTCTTCGTTTTTTTTTTTTAGTCACTGATTCACCGCGAGAGTATCACACGAGCTCTCCGTCGTACGTTTCTTCTTTACCTGTGTCGCCAGAGGGAAATCAATCGCGAAACTTTCCTTCTCGGCAATCGACGCTCGGATGAGAAATCGAATTCAAACTTGATGACGATACCGCGACCCGGGGTGGTTCATTATTGAATCCAGGCTTTGGCGGTTGAGCGCACTTTTTCAAGTTTATGTTTCCATCGCCGAAACT
This sequence comes from Ophioninae sp. B BG-2022a, assembly GCA_030522765.1. Lineage (NCBI taxonomy): Eukaryota > Metazoa > Arthropoda > Insecta > Hymenoptera > Ichneumonidae > Ophioninae sp. B BG-2022a. Next base: position 5,159 of record JAPYZJ010007378.1, read on the forward strand.
CGGAGTATTGATCTTTTTTTGAAGTCATCTTTTTTTTGTCATTCGAAATCGTATTTTGCATCGCTACTGCCAGAGTTCGGACGGAAATTATAAACGAGTCTTGCGAATTTTAAATCCGGCGAGGCTAATTTTGAAAGTTGGAAAGAATGATTTTCGTAACTTTTATTTTGGATAGTAATGAAAAATGACTATCCAAAATAAAAGAATAAAAAAACTACTTTTGTTTTTTCGTCGTTAGGAAAATGAGATATCGAAAAAACATTTCGTTGATTCTCATGGATGGCAATCGAACTTCTCATCGCCGCAACGAACGGCGGATTTCCTCCCTTCGTCTTTTCAGTTTTCATTCTCGAAATTGTTATTTTTATTGGTATCGCGAATTTCCGATTGATCGAACTCGGAGATTCAAGGCTCGACGAGTTCGTGCACACTCGTATCAAACCAGTTTCGTGAAAAATCACACGTCCTGCTAAACTCGCTCCTGCACGCCTGGAACAGCCATTTGAACGTTGATGCAAAAAAAAAAGGCAAAAGAAAAAAAAGGGTGTACGCGAACACGAGAAGAAGGCGTTCTCTCGTCCGCGCTGCTCTCTACGTAATTACGTGCATCGATTTCCGTTCTCGCCGGAGGAGCGCAAGGCAGGAGAAAAATTGCTCGCGATGGCGAATCGAGCACGGCCCTTCCACCGAGTTTTCCGAGGCTGCATACTCCAGAGATCACTCTCGTGCCTCAAACGTACGCTACGTTTTGTCCCAAGATACGATGGACTTCGAATCCTCGAACCGATGCAAAATTCGATTGTCGCGGTTGCGATTTTTTTTTTTTCAATTTCGAACCCCCAATGTTGATCTTGAGTGGTTTGGGTTGGCAGAATGGATTCTCTTGGTAGAAACCGATTTTTTAAAAATTGTTTTAGAAATAACTTTTTTCAGAGTTTTGATAAAAACACTTCGAGAGAAAAAAATTCATTCTAATTAATTTATAATCTTTTTGTAACGAAATCATTTTTGCAAATGTTACCAAACAAACAACAACAAGCCACAACTTTAATTTTGTTAAGGTTGATTTAACGCCTTACCGGACAGATGTAATAAAAATTACTAAAATCTTTGAAAACTTGCAAAATTCTAGTTCTTGATAGAACAACGATACATGGATTATTGACGAATAATTTTAACTGAATAATTCAGTAGTTATGAGGATATGAATAAAATGGGGTCGCTGATGGGAAAGGAGCGTCCGCAGATGTGAGTGACTGCAAAAACGACTGGAACGGAGTCGAGATATTCCTAACGTTAAAAAAAATTAAAAAAGGACAAGAACCTTTCATTTCCGTGAGCGTATCCCGAAAAAATGGACACGTGAAGCAAAAATACGAGGAAGCTTGACGAGCTCGTGACGAGAATGAAGGGATGAAAAAAAAAAGAAAAAAAAAAGAAAAACTTAGGATTGGAGCGATCGAAGGGAAGCTCGGGGAGAGGTGGGAAGAGGAAAGGTGCTGTTTATTGCACGTGTGTCCACGGGTCCGTGTACAAGGATAGGGAAAAGTTCTACGGTTGGCAAGGACGAAGCAGGCAAGTACGCAACCTTGCGAGGAATTCCCCACTTTAGCCCTGACTCGTTCTCCTCGGGAAGAAGAGGCGAATGACGTCCAGCAAAAACGGAGTAAAAACGAGTGGAGATACATAAAGGAATAGAAAAAGCATCGACATCGGGAGAAACAGGGAGAGAGAGGGAGAGAGAGAAAAAAAAACTCGAGAGATCTAATAGAGCTAGAAAGAGACAAAATCGAAGGAAGAGAACTATCAACGAAATAGTAATTTGAGGTTGAACGTGAAAAATCGAAGAATGCCCGGGAGCCGCAATTCCGTGACGCGAGGAAACAAAGTCCTGAAAAAAGGCGAGCGAAAAGTAGCGAATAAACGTTCCCGAGCAGGAGAAAGCAAGCAGTGATTGGCGTGTCGTTTTATTTTATTTTTATTTTATTTTATTTTATTTCTTTAAAAAAAAAATTTTTTTTATTATCGTTTGGTTCGTTCATCGGGGTTGATTATCGCGGAAGCGCCGATAACTGTATCGGGGAGTTTCGCGTTGCTCGAACTGTAAATCGACTGCGCGGGCATAATTCTCGAAAGAATTCCAGAGCGGTTTGGCGCTAAGGAAAATGCATAATCGAGAGATGGATATTCCAGGCGCGGACGAGTCGAAGCTAAAGTAAACTGCATCCTGCGCATCGCATAACCTCGGACCAACCATTCGAAACGTTTTTGCAAACATACCCGAGCAAATCTAATATGGCGCACGTATACACGTACGCCTCACTATACGGGTGTCTAAAAAGTCACTTTTTTTTCGCCCACTGCATATACATGTATAAATACGATGCACGAAGTGCGCCGGTTAGGGATCGGCGAGCAACAGCGCAAGGGCTACCACGTACACCGAGTTCTCGATCCATGGGCACTTCTTAGCTCACTCGTTTTCCCCCTTCACGAACAAGATCATGAAAATCCTTGTTTCATCGAGGTCTCGATGATACTAAATACGACATGTCGAAATCATGCTTAAAAAACGATTAAAAAATCATTTCTGAAAAAACCCAAAAATTGAACTGGTTCTTGAATCGACTGTTTTGTAGATCTGATTTTTAACTCATTCGCACATCCAAAGAATAAATTAACAAAAAACATTTTTTAAGTACTAAAAATAATTAAACAAAGTAAAAAAAAAATTAAACCATGCTTAAATGCTTCGATATTTCGAATTCTTGCAAATCGAAGAACCTCGAACCCTAAAATTACCCAACGAAAAGTTCAATCTCTGATTTCGAGTAAACCCAAAACCCAAACAAAGCCAAACCTCTTAAGGGGTAATACTCCAGTGCTAGGGAGGAGAAATCGAGGCAATCCAACAGAGGATTATCAAAGTTGACGCTCGTTAACGCGGAGTTGTACGAGTCCTCGTGAAAGGGTCCGTGCATCGCACTCGTGTGGAGGCCTGTATGTATGCACCGTGAGCGACTCCACCCGATGGACTTCTGGAGCCGCCTGACCACCGCCTCTCGCCACTTTGCCTCTATACCTGCTCCTAGATAATGCGTACCGTAGAGGTAATGATGCTCCGGCCTACGTCCCCCCCCCCCCCCCCCCCCCCCCCCCCGCCCCCCCCCCCCCCCCCCCCCCCCCCCCCCCCCCCCCCCCCCCCCCCCCCCCCCCCCCCCCCCCCCCTTAGCGAACATCTTGTGGCTCATTCACCGGCGTATAAAGCGTTTCCCAACAAAACACACCGTGCTGAGCTCTCGAGGGAATATAGTGTACCTCCTCGTACGAATAACGTACACCAATATCACGACGCGTCTAGTGTAAAACGACAAACGACGAGAGCAACGCTTCTCCCGTCCACTTTGCTTTTTCAGGTGTTTTGTGTGTTTTTTTTTTTTTTTTTTCGTGGCAGTCGTTTAATCGTCGAATGAAAGATGTCGCTCTTAATTATTTCGTATGTTTTCTTTGATTGACGCCTCGTCGTTGGCGATTTGAGAAACGCTACTTTGACGAGGGTGGCTGTAATGGGACTCGTGATTCCGAGGGACAACATTATGGTGATGTTTTTTTTTCCTGGTAATTTTTCTACTGGAGGGTGGGAAATGAAGATTGAGGAAAATGGGCTTTTGTTCCTTCGTTTCTTTGTCCATTCGAGTGCAGAATTTTGTTCGGAAAAAATTGAATTTTTTATCACCATAGTTTAAGCTTATCATCGATAGGAAGTTGTTGTTTTTTTTTATGCATTTTGGGAATTCGAATCGATGATTAGATTCAACAATGGACTGTTGGACCGCTACGAAAACACTTTTTTCACATTTTTTTTTTCTTCTCTGCCAATCAACGCGAACAAGCCAATAATTGGGATAAATCGTTTCTTTGAATCCGTAGAAGCCAATAATAAAGTTGGATACAGAAGAGACGTAACGGGTGTGGGTAACCTCATTTCGCATGGATACTCGTCGTCCTTCGTGAATTACATCCGCATCCGAGGAGCGCTTACTTTTTCTTTTTTTTAAGATTTTTTTTTCTCAGTGTTTTTTTTTTAATTCTTTTTATTTTATTTCTATATACATTCCGTTAAACGTATTGAGAGCGCACTTGAGCAAAACACCCCGTTAGGTCATCGCTCTCGTATCTTCCACCAGTCTCGAGAGGAGAGTACCCTTCTTCGTCTCTAATCGTTCTCTTTCTCTTTAACACCTCTCTCTCTCTCTCTCTATCTCTATCTCGCCTTGGAACCTTGCTCGTGATCCATTTAACTTTCGTGCATGTTTACCGGTGAAAGAGGTTGGACGGAGGAGGGGGGGGGGATAGTGAATACATATTTAAGGTATACGTATGCGCGGACATCGATACGTATCTCCGATAGATTTGAGAGCATAAAATGGGTGGAGCCTCGTTCTTGTTCGACGCGAGGATATTTTTCAAGCGAGGATCCTTCCTCGAGCCTGTAACTCCTCGTGGGTTTATAACGGAACGCGTTTATTCTGGATTATCCTTTTCGTCATTTTCCCGCGAATCAACGGTCTATTTTAGATTTTTTATTTTTTTTCATTTTAGATTTTTAATTTATTTTTTATCTATTTTTGATTTTTTAATTTATTTTTTATTTATTTGTATTCTTGATTTATTTTTTCTTCCAAACCCGGTATTGAGAGGGAGGGGGGCTTTGAAAACAAAAATCGTATGAATCTTCTCATCTGTCCGATTCCTTAAATCTCCGTAGGTACCGCATAATTCTTGGAACAAAAAAAATAGCAATGAATATATCGTATCGATGCGTTGGGTATGTAAATTCGTGTTTCCTTCTCGATGAAGCACAATGGCAAAGCTTTTATCGAGACAGAGTATAGAGACACTTCGATAGGCGTGTATGAGAAGACTGAAGCGCAATAGTTTTTCATATGCATTTTACGTACGTATAGTATAGCCCCGGTATACTTATCGTTCCATGACTATGCGATCGCCGATCCGGTTGATAGTTTCCGATCCATCGTCCTAAATAAAAACTGCGAAAACTTCGACCCCTGAACAGTTAAATGTTCGCGGGCAATCCAGCACGCACGTTGAAGACTATTTTTATATCTTAAAGACAAATCCACCATTTAATTCGCTTTGAACTCTCCATTTCTAGGGAAAAACGTCGAAAAAATATTCTAGAGAGTTTTTTTCCGTATTTTCCTAGTTTAATTTTGTACTTTTGGCAAAAACTCGGGCATTTTCGTAATCAGCAGAAAATTTCCAATTAAATAGACCCTTTTAAGAGTTTAAAAATGGAAAAAAGATTTTTGACTTCCCCGGCCACTTTTCCGGAATCTCAAAAATCACGAAATTTCAAAAGGTTGTAAAGTAGGCTTCTTCTATGCGATAGAGATTTATTTGGTGGGTTTGGAAAAGGTTTTTGCCTGACTTGAATAATGGCGTTGGATTCATATCGGTATCTCGTTTAGTTTTCTCGGAAAGTCCACTTGAAAAATCGAAAGAAAAGAGGCAAAGGGGTATGTGTGGAAAAATTGGCAAAAATCGGTGATCCAACTTTGAAATTCTGCCAAAAATCGAAAAATTATCGGATTTCAATTATTAAAAAAGCATTTTGAAGAGAAAACCATAACGAAGAGATTGAGCACAGAATGGAGTGCCAAATCCTAAAGGGAAAAAAGTTATCGATGAGTGAGTGAAAAAACTTTTTTCCCTCAAAAATCGAAAAAAATTTTGGAATTTTAATTTTTTATTTTATTAGTCCATTTCGATGTAATTTGATCCCCTGAGAACGAATCTACCATTCATTTCTCCCAAAACCCAAAATTTCTATGAAAAAATCGTAAAAAACTTCTAAAAACACAATTTTATTACTGTAAGAGGGTCAAACGTTTTGTTTTCGATTCTGGAATAGTTTTGAGGGTTCATCCAATCGAAAAGTTTCAGCTGATTACGAATATCAATGAATTTTCGTCAAAAGCACTGCACACAGCAAAAACAATAATAACAATTATATAGATATATATATTACATGTATAAAATTATTATTTATTTATTATATTTTTATTCATTTATGTTATTTATGATTATTGTTATTTCAATAAGTATGCCGTACACGGGAGTATTCTCCGGTGTACGTGTTCACCGTGTGTACGGTCGAAGCATCAGCGTACAAAACGCGTTCTCCAATCACTTCGAACTATCGAAACCAGTTTGAACTTCAAAAAAAGAAAAGTAGCAAAAAAAGGATGTACGATGAGCGAGCCTCTTATCAATTATCTTGACAATAATTATAAGTATGAAGAGCAGTGAAGTGTACTTCTTCCGTCATACCGAATGGCTATCCAGGATGTGAGACTGGCTGGCCATCAATTAATTAATCACGCGAGAGCGTACGCGTCGATAATTATCGACTGGAAAAATCTACGTACAATTACGATCTGGAAAGCATCCCTGTAGATCGTACCTTCGTAAATTCACGTTTTACAACATTTAACTGTCCTTCCAGGAGAAAGGAAAGAATGCGGAAAAATTACCAATTATAGACTCGATGTTTTCTTTTTTTATTTATTTAAAAGTATTTATTTTTATTTGTTATCGGAACTTTTTGCAAAGGTCGTAAATTGTTAATGAAAATTTGTTCAATCGATGGACTGATTTTCGAAAGGAAAAAAAATTAATTGAAAATAATTACTGAAAAATGCATTATTTTCAATGAGTTTTTAAAAGATGACGAAAAAAAAATGGAATATTGGGTATAGTGAATTTTTCCTTGCACTCGAATGACTCATTTTCGAAATACCCAAAGTGATTGATTCCACTGTGCATGAGTTGTACAAATTTCAGTCGCCTCGTTACCATCAACGATCAAAGTTTAATTCAGGTTCGAGAGGGCAGCTTCGGTAATACGTTTTGGTCGTTGTTTTTTCAAAATGATTTATAATTTACACACGTCGAATAAGAATTAATTTTTCATCCGTAGACTGGATGTAACTTGGGTAGGAAAAGAGGTGATCCGAAATGCCCTCACATTTCGGGAAAAGACTCGTTAATATTGCGCTGGATTCCCGGTTGAACGATTACAGTGATATCGGTAGATGCCCAGGGGCGGGAAAAGGGAATACGCAACATTCATCAAAGAGTAAACGTTAGGGGAAATGTTGGTGTGCGCAAAAATATATTTACGACGTATACACGTACCAACGAATGTGCAACGAATATCCGCTTTTCATGCTGCTGCTGCTGCTGCTGCTTCCGTTTCCCTTCATTGCACGTTTTTTTCCCCGAAATTTTTTGCAACTCTTCGCATTCAGTCGGAAGGGTGAATGACGGCTCGTCCTCCCCCTCCTCCTTCTCCTCCTCCCTTCTCGAAGCTCCGCACTCGTGAGATTCGAAAAAATCGGTCGTTAAAAATTGCACGGACTCTACCGTTCCTCTTCAATGTATTCCCGTAGCCCCCCTCCATCTTCGTCTCAGCTTTTCCAACGGGAATTCATTTTTCATACTTTTCAACACAGAGCTATCCAAACTCAAAGGCTGGAACGTGTTTCTGATAAATTTCGTCGATAGCATAGAGCTTAAAACGGTTTTTTTTTTCGTAATTTTTATAGTCGGTTTTTTCAGTCCTTTCATCATCAGTTTTGGGTCAATTTATCAGCAATTTTGAATAACTTTATTATCAATTTTGAGTTAATTTATCATCAATATTGAAGTATGCCAAATATTTGGAATAGTACGATGATAACGATTATGATGATCCTGATATTGATTCGGGCGACACCTAAAATTCAGAATTCAAATTTTTGACCGGAAAAACAAAGACCCTCCCGTTCGATCGTCCACGCGAAATTTTTTTATTTTTTTATCTTCACGTGTGTACATGCACGTTTACGTACACTTGTACAAACGGTTTCGTTAATCACCGAGCCCGGAGCTCTTCCTCCGAACGTATGACTGGGTCCCTCCCCCCTCCCCGTCTCTCTCATCCTCTGGCTAGCCCAAACTTCATATTTTTTGCAATTCGCAGTTTCGAGTGCAAAAAAAAAAGTAGAAAAATAAAGAGAGCGGTGCCTATTACGAATTTTGATTGGAAACACGAGTACGTATCGTTGGCAGAGGTTCGAGCTGGGTATGTACCGTACATGGAGGAACGAAAAGCTTCCTCCATAGATCGACCGAACCAGTCGTCAATGACTCGAGCTCCGACGCACTCTTCGCTGGGTTTCACTTTACAAATTTTTATGTGTCTCTTTTTTTTCATCCTCGTTCCATGTACGTCTTCTCCGCTGTAAATTCATTTTGCCAATCGAACAGAAACGAAGTCAACGATAAAAGACGAAGAGTGGAAACTGAAGGGATAAAGGGGGTAGAAACGTTATTTTTTTGAGTGAAAAAATTCAGAGTGGGGTTGGATAGAAAATGTCGAAATCAAGGAGGAAGAGCGAAAATTCGAGAAAGGAGAAAAAAACGAAGTAAAATGAGATACGAGATCGAGGAAAAAAAACGAAAATAAAGGTAAAGCAAGGAGAAAATAATGCGGTTCCGAAAAGATAGAAAACAGCACAAAGCTTTTATTTCGGATATCACTTTTTCAGGTTTTTTTAAAACTAATATGAACAGATAAAAAATTTATCCTACGAAACCTGAGTCAGTCAGTACCGATCGTTCATCCAACACTGTAATGTTTGATATTTCTGAAGATCGTCCAAATTGTCCACGGAAAATTTACGATTTACAATGTTTGTCTTTCCATAGAAAAACTCTGGTGATGAAACGCTCGAATTATCGGTAATTCCTGCAATCACATTTAGAGTGACATTACGAATTTGACGGTCAGCTAGAATTTTCAATATTGCGATCAGTTACCGATCGTTCATGCCCAATGAACGCGTATAATCGATAAATCGACGCTATAATGTAACTCGGTTCTTTTCGTTGGCTCGTTCCAATCTATTATTCCGTACAACTTTTCGTTCGATTCGGGACATCCGATAATCGGCAACGAAACTTTTCAAGCGAGCGTGGTCCCCCTCCCCCCCAATGGGATGGGCTTGTTAGAACGAAAATCCAGACGTACGTATCATTGAATAATTCTATCGATAATGACGCGACGTTCTCGGAACCGATTTGTTACGCGAATTTACCACAAAGTTCCCAACGGATCTCCGGAAACTCGGAGCGTAAAAGAAACGTGTCCGGTTCCAAGTTCTCGATCGTTTTTTTTTTTTTTTTTTTCAATTTTTTGACAATATCGAAGCAAAAAAATTATCAAGAAGAAATATTATTAAGAAAGTTGTTAAGTCTAAAATTTAAAAAAATATTGTATCATTACCAATCGATGAAACGTATTATTCGTTCATTCATTTTGTCCTTTTCCATTCTCGTTTCAGAGTATCTTCGGTTTGAGTGAAAAATGGCAATAATCGGTACTCTTTTATGGCGGGAAGAAAAATCGGTAAGTCCCAAAAATTCTACAACCCGACTAAAACCCAAACAAATTTCAACTGTAACCTAACCTCTCAAGCATACCCCGTCGAAAAAATGAAAAACCGTGCTCTCCGAGAGCTCGGCGTTTGCCAATCAAGCAAGACCATTTTCTTCATCCACGTTTCTTAAGGATTACGAAAAAATATTTTTCCGCGACAATTCACCTCGGCGAATATCAATATTTATTCGAAAAGCACGAAGGTACAACGAAACGTTGAAAAATAATTCGGAATTGTCTGTTTCCCGGTGAACCCCCCCGACGTCCCCTCCTCCTCCAGCTCGCCTCGTTCGAAGGGTAAAAAAAACATGGCTGTGATCGGTAGCGGAGTAAAAAAAACAAGGAGAAAAAACAAAAAAAGAGGTAGACAGAAATGGGGTTCGCGAATGTTACAATTCTAAATCCAAACAGAGCGAGAGCTTTTTCCTCCCCTTTTTCCCTCTCTCTCTCTCGACCTCTTTCGGTCTCTCTCGGTCTCTGTCGTTTCAGTAGAGAATCTCTTGTTTTTTCTACCCCTCTCTTTGCCGCCCGTCCTGCTCGGGGCTGCCTCCTCCCCGTCGTCCCTTATTTCTTGTCCCTCTTCCCCCGTCTCGTCTTCAACCCCGTCCAACCCCCCGGAGTTCCTTACCCCCCGATTTCCCCCCCCCCCCCCCGCCGCAGGGCCCATCCTCGTCCCTCTCCGTTTCGTTTCTTTTTTTATCGGGGTGGAGAGAAGTTTGTTGACCTTGCAACGCGCCGCCTCGAAACTCCGAGAATATATACGCGGACAGTGAGCTGTGTGAAGGTGTAGCGCAAGAGCGAAGGCCCTGGGTTCTCCTGAAAGTCGCCTCTGTACGTACTCGGGCGCTCGTAGCCTCTGTAGACTTCGTTGTTCGGGACAACGAGCAAACGCGGGGGCGAGAGCCCGAACTCGACTCGCAAGGCCCAGCTATTGGCACCTTTCGTTGTACTCTTTCGATCTATTCGGGTTGTTTAGCTTTGTTTGGGTTTGTTTGGGTTGTACTTATACTCGTAGACTCTTTCGAACTATTCGAGTCGTTTGACTTTGTTTGGATTGGGTTGCCGGGTGAAAAAATGGAGCAAAGTTCAGAGTTTGTTTGGATTGGGTTATTGGGTGAAAAAATGGAGCAAAGTTCAGAGTTTGTTTGGGCTGGGTTGCTGGGTGAAAAAATGGAGCAAAGTTCAGAGTTTGTTTGGGTTGGGTTGCTGGGTGAAGAAATGGAGCAAAGTTCAGAGTTTGTTTGGGTTGGGTTGCTGAGTGAAGAAATGGAGCAAAGTTCAGAGTTTGTTTGGATTGGGTTGCTGGGTAAAGAAATGGAGCAAAGTTCAGAGTTTGTTTGGGCTAGGTTGGTTTGCTGGGTAGAAAAATGGACCAAAGTCCAATCGTTACTTAATTATTGCTTGTTTGGGTTACTAGGAAAACTGGAACGAGACGATTAAATTCATAAATTTCGAAGGACGATGTGAAACTATTCAAAAATCGTCTGCAAGTCTGTTTGTCTGTACAACAAAATGGTATTCCCATCTCTATTCTGACTCCAACAAAATAAACCTAAAACTAAATTTTCACCAGCCGAATCCGAGGCTGAATAAAATTCGTCCCCATCAGCTGAAACTTTCACGGACCTGCGTGTCGATAAAACCCAAACAAACCCAAACAAACTTTCATCGACCCGCGTGTCCTCTATTTCGACGAGAAATGAAGCAACAATCCGGCAAAACTGCCAGTATTTTTTCCGTTCTCCGTAGCGTCGTAATAAAAATGTATAAACGACACACAGGATCGCGAGTTGGATCAGTGGAGCATTCTCATCCGCGGGTTCCAATAAAATCGTACGTTTGTTCGATCGATCGAGAAATGGAAAGAGGTAAAGAGACAGACGGCTAGAGTTCTCTGTTATTTTTTTTTTTTTCGGTTGCCAGCCACTGTACCTATCGGCGAATCTTTCCTGCGAAAAGTGCCAAACTGAATATACACGCGCTCTTGGACGCGTATACGTGTCTCAGGCGAAAAAGAAACGGACTGAGTGCGATCCTCTATCCCCCCTCTCTTTCCCCCTTTTTTTTGCCGAGCCAGTCACCGGTCTCTCTTTCATCTGCCCGTGGCCCTCTTGGTCGCGACACAAACACATCGAGAAGGGACATGAATCGTGTCCTCTCTCTATTTTCTCTATATTCCGGGGCGACGAACTTCGAGCCCGCTCGAGAACCGCGCGCATCGACCGAATTACTCAGGACTTC
>JAPYZJ010007389.1:0-19268 GCA_030522765.1 Ophioninae sp. B BG-2022a
ATTGAAAGATGATCTGCTAATTTCCGGTAGCAGATCATTTCCCAGCAGAGCAAGAATAAATGGGTTTTTTCTTGGCATGCAGTCGAGTTACGTAGTTCCGTCAACCGAGTTACGTCAATCACGTTTTTTTTTTGCTAAATCGACAGAACTATTCTTAAACACTATCAGGAACTATGTATCTCGACTGCATGCCAAGAAAACTCCCATTTAATCTTTCTCTGCTGGGAAATGATCTGTTACGGGAAGTTAGCAGATCATTTTTTTAATCACGTTTTTTTTAGCTAAATCGACAGAACTATTTCTACCCAAAATTTTCATGAAACATCTTGAAAACCGGTTTTTTACGTTTTAGCTAAATCGACAGAACTATTTCTACCCAAAATTTTCATGAAACATCTTGAAAACCGGTTTTTTACGATTTTTCATAAAAATTTTGGGTTTTGGGGGAACTTAATGGTAGATTCGTGCAAAAGGGATCAAATGACATCAAAATAGACCATCTAAAAAAATATTAAAATTCCATTTTTTTTTTTTGGATTTTAGGGCAAAAAAAGTTTTTTCACTCAATCATCGATAACTTTTTTTCCTTTAGGATTTGGCACTCCACCCTGTGCTCAATCTCTTCGTTATGATTATGATTTTCTCTTCAAAATGCTTTTTTAAAAATTAAAATCCGATGATTTTTCGATTTTTGGCAGAATTTCCCTTCGCCTCTTTTTTTGCCATTTTTCAGGTGAACTTTCCGGGGAAACTATGCGAGATATCGATATGATTCCAACGCCATTATTTAAGTCAGGCAAAAACCTTTTCCAAACTCACCCAATGAATCTCCATCGCATAGAAGAAGCCTACTCTAGACCTTTTGAAATATCGTAATTTCTGAGATTCCGGAAAAGTGGCCGGGAAAGACGAAAAATAATTTTTTCCGTTTTTAAACTCTTAAAAGGGTCTTTTTAATCGGAAATTTTCCGCTGATTACGAATATGCCCGAAATTTTGCCGAAAGTGCAAAATTAGGCTGGGAAAATGCAAAAAACCTTTCTAGAATATTTTTTCGACATTTTTCCCGAGAAATGGAGAGTTCAATGCGAATTAAATGGTGGATTTGTCTTCAAGGTATAAAAATACATCGGTACGGATCTGCGATATGACACTAAAAGTCTAAATATAATAATTATTCCAAGGCTAAGCCCGTTCAACAGTCCTTTTGCATACGGAAGACGAGAGGATATACGGAAGACAAGAGAAAGATACCGAAAAAAAGAAGCAATAAATAAAAATGAGTTCCGAAAGAGAAAAAAAAAGGCAACACGCCATAAATGCCGTAACGAGTGGAACGCTCGGTCGTCGGAGCTAAACGACGAATAAAAAACCAGCCAAAGATCTGGATTCCATTGTAAAATAATTGCCCCATTGAAAAGAGGAGACCGGCGGGGTAGGGGTCCCCCCAGCTAGCAGGATGGAAAGCAATGGAAAGAGAGAGTGCCCAATAGATACAGCCTGGATGAGAGAGAGCGAATGAATAATCGTGGCTCATTAGTAAGAAGAGAAATGACTCCCGACGCATCTTCCAGTTCCTCATCTTACTTTCTTGCCCTCTTTCCACCTCCCCTCCCCCGCAAATCCCTCACATTTTCCATCCTACTCTTTTTATCTGCAGCGATTTCTTTGAGCCGTTGGCCACATGCAGATGGAGACAAAACTCTGAGAGCTGGCGAATGGGTTTGGTGTACTCCCGAGTCCACTGTCCCCCAGCAGGCTCCAGTAGCCAGCCTGCTCGCACTCCGGCAAAAGAGCCGGCGTTGTCTTCTCTCGTGAAGCTATATCGCTACCAGGCTAAGGAGTAACGAGAGACTGGAAAGAACTGAGAGATGCAGCGGAGGCGAACGGGTTGCAAGATACTATAGGAGAGAAAGAGACCAAGTGAGAAAAGAGGGAGGGAGGATATAGGTATGTACGAGACTCCCGAGACTCTCGGTCTCCCTCCATCTATGTATGTACAAGTTCTGTTCTGTTGCGTTCCCGATTGTGCGGAGCCCCAGTCGGCTCCCGTTCCTTCGTACTTTTCGTTGCACGTATCAGACTCCGGAATATCCTATAGAAAAGCAATGACGAACGCTCGCGGATCACGAACGAAGAGACCCTGTTTCGAGGCGTAGCAAGTGTCGATCTCCGCTAGGGTACGCCCATATTGATCCTTCGCCTAGCCCCCGTATTTCATTTGGAATTTTATGTGTCGATCAGCGCAAACACGTACGGGAGCACACAGGGTGACCGGAATATCAGACCGGGGCTGAGCCAGAAAGCTCAAAATACCGAATTTTCATAGTCCGAAACTACAAATTTCGTAAAGGTTTACGGAATTTTTTTGGGTTCGTTAGTTTGCAATTATTAATTATCGAACAATTAGTACGGAAGAATAATTAAAAATAATTTAGATTCTATTTTATATTTTTTCAATAAAAAATTTCTATTTTCGTAAAACCATAATCATTTATAAGTTAAATAATTAGCAATTAATATAAATTATCATTCTTATATTTTTATACTATCATTTTTTTTTATATTCTTTTTTGGTGACAAGCCGGAAAGTTCCGAAAAAGCTGGAAAATGATTTGTTTGAAGGAATAGGTCGAATGACTGGTCACCCTGTATATACAGAGGGGATTGATATATAGAGGGAAAAGGGATGAGGAAGGGGGAGTTCAGGAACTGGTTACCTTATTTAGACGCGGTTAACTCACCGCCTCATGGCGCATATAAGATTGATCGGGACCACACCACCACCTTGTTCTCGTTTCGACCCCCTCCTAGGCTGCTTGGGGGGAAAGGGTCCAAATGAATCCAGAGACTGGAAAATTGCGGGGGAAAGTTTTATTGGACCATCGCAATTTTGGGGCCCGTTTGGGTAAGCTCAGTGGTCGGAAGTAGCGAAAAAAAAATCGTCCGTTAACTCTTCGTTCCAACATTCGAATTGGTCGTTACGTGATTTCGGGAGAGTTTCTAGGTCAAGAACAAGAGTTGGGCGAGAAAAACGAGGTGACACGAACGTATGATGGTCCTGTGGTGAAAGTGGTTCGAACTTCGGTGCCACAGTACTCAAAAGATATTCAACGCGTTCAAGTATGCCTGTGTGCGTGAACATCTTGCGAAACCAAAAAAAAAAAAAAAAACAGACAACCAAGCTTCGGATTACGTCTCGGACTTGTAACAATTTATAAAACGAAAGGAGAAAACAAGAAAATAAAAATAAAATAGGGTTTACTTCTATACAGGCTTGGTCCGACTAACACGATGAATCCCAACAAAAGATTAATTCAATCGATAACAATAAAAATCGTAGTTAAATAAATCACAATAAAAATCCTATTCTAAAAAGCTTCGATTACTTATGAAAACGTAACATCCATCAGCGTTTACATGGATCAAAAAATTTGAAAAACCCTTTATCAGAAAATGTTCTTATCTGATAGTGCAAACTGTCAAGATGTAATTGCAGTTGTGTCCGAAGGGACACGATATTAGTAGTTAGGCACACACGCGATCATAAATGTGTGCAGACTGATGGAACAGTTTATATCACAGATTCTGAGCAGGACGTACGATACCTTCTTCTCTCTCACTCACACCCCGAGTGCTGCTAACGCTCGCGTGACATTGCGTGACGAGGAGAATTAAATGACCCCACGTGTCGAGCACGTGTTGCTACGGGTCAGGAATCCGAATTTCCGTCTCTCCTGGCCAAACTACGCGTGTACGTTTCGAGTCCGATTCATCAGCCTGTCGTACCAGCTATCGATTCATCCCTTGCATGACCAACCGCCAACCGCGAATCTAATTCACCTGGTTAGGTATACTTTTCATCATGCACTTAGAATCCGCTCGGAATTATGTCGACAAACGAAGAAATGGAAAATGGCAAAAAACATCAAATCGGCAAACGATTAATCTGGAATTGGAACAATATATTTTTTTCACATTGAATTCTTGCGATGAGAATGGATTTGAGCGATCGAAAAAATTGAAACATTCGTTTTCCGATATTTTCTGAGCAAGTGCAGTTAGAGATCGTACAAGAAAATCTACCAAATGAAAAAGATGAAAAAAAGTTTGTTGAGTCGCGACGATGCAAACTCGAGACCCATCGTAAATAACTCTCGAAGATTCCCAACTCGGACCACGTGCCTTCTCTTTCTCTCCTCCACCTGGGAACGTCGAAACTCTGAACGCGGATGATTGGAGAAGCGCATTTCAAACACGTGTCGCGCAATAACACGCGATGCGAGAGAAATCTTTCGGGCCCTCTCGTGTTTGCCGGACGAGAATCAAGTTTGTGAAAATTATACACTGGATCGCAGGCACGAATGTACCAGCGATAAGAGATTAGCGACGAGCTTAGCCGTTAAACAAGAAAAGTAAAAATAGATAAAAAGAGAAACGGAAAAAAAAACGCCGAGTGCTAAAAAAACGATAAAAGCCCTCTCCGATTTGAAAAACAGCTGTCCTATTACCCGTACGTCATTTCGAACGTACTTCCCCAATATCGATAGATGCAGACTCGGCAAAAAAAAATGTTAACCGAACGAAACAAAAAAGGCAGGAAAAATGCTTATTTTTCTTACTGGGACTAGAAGACAATGGGGTCCGACCTGAAACATCGAAAATCGATTTTTCTTCGTTTGGTTGAAACCTCGAGGATCGAGAGGAGCGTAGCCGCGATAACTCGGCGGAGTATGCACACGACACAGCCGGGCACATAAATTGCTTGGTACGAGGGAGGAAAGGGGCATTCGGCAGGGGGCGAAGACCTGGACGAAAAGGGCGAGAGGTGTACGAGCAGGAAAACGAGGCGGAGCGAGAGAGCGAGAGAAGAAGGTAGAAGGTAGAGATGTGTAGAACGTTAAGGCAGAGAAGTCTGCGATCCTTAGTAAGGGGGAAAAGGTACGATGTGCAGACTGAACGGCAGGGACGGCTAGGGGAGTGGCAGGGCTCCGAGAGGGGGGCTTCTCTCGCCCGAGAGGCGCTCCGACCTCTCCGAATGTAAGAAGTGCAGCAGGTAGGCTCGTTAGCGAGCAGGTAGGTAGAGCTTCGACAACCTATATAGGTCTACGATACTGACTGTAGACACTCCTCGCCTCCCTATAACGGGTGTCCAAATTCTTACGCAAGGATTCCTCCGAGCCCTTTTTTTTGCACGAGATTAAAGTTCGCAACGTTCAATGTCGAAATTTGTCAATTTTCACGAGGCTCGAGTTCCCTCAATCATTTTTTTTTATTTATCTATTTTTTCTTCGCTCTAATCGTAATTAAAATACCTCCATAATTATACAAATTCTTATCGTGGTAACCAAATAATTATTCTATGGAAATAAAAAAATGAGAAAAGATATTACGTTGCACGTATGTTTGTCTATGTGTGTTTTTCGAAAAATCCCACCCGAGTCACGAGAGCACGGTTACTTTTGGGGAAAACTCTCTTTTCTCTTTTATACCCTCGACGTTTCTTCGGATTCAACAGGGCGGATAAAATATTACGGAGTTTTCGGGAAATCGTATGGGTACCGGGTTTCGAGTTTCTGCTTTCCTCGGAAAATGAATTGTGTCGAGAGGGTTTGAAGGAACGCAAGTATAAATTGTTTTCTTTTCCTTTCGTTTCCATTATTTTGAGCATTTTTTATGGATCGCTACCAAGCATCACAAAAACAAAAATTATAACGAAATAAAATATAAAAATTGAAGAAAATAATAATCTAACGAAAAATACCAAAAAACGTAGGAAAATCAAAAAACGCAACGTAAACCAAAAACACAAAATACAAAGTAACAACAGTAATAAAGCACTGATTAATAGTTTCATAATGGAAGAGAGAGAGAGAGAGAGAGAGAGAGAGAGAAACAAGACAATAAATGAGTAAATAACGTACAGCAAGCACGAGAGAGAAAACCACGAATCGAGTGAGACCGAAACAAAGGTGGAGAACGAGAGGATTCCGGTGTGGATATTCCTGTAGAAGGCCATACATAAAAATGTGTACGTGTGTGTACGAGGCGTCAAGAGGCTTGGGACGTCGAATAGTGGGGTCGGAGGATCAGCAAACGGAGAAGAAACTATGAGGGAAAAAAACGAAAAAAAAAAAAAAGAAAAGCACCATGTAGATGCCGAGAAGGGAGAAAGAAAAAAAAAGGAGAAAGGGAGAATGCAGTTGGGTGCCATGTGCATCGGTCCAGTATGTATATGGTGTTACCGTGGTTCGAAAGGAAAGGTATTCGGGCAAGTTCAGGGAGATGCTGCAGCATCCGAAGACACCAAAGCCCCCTCCCCATTCCCTCACCTACCATCCCCCCTCCTCGTTTCTTCCCTCCCATACTGCGTCTCGTTTACGCTCGCAGTTCAAAATCTTTCACCTCTCTATCGCGCCTCCTTCGTTCTCCTTGGCACACGGACACGCGCGCACGCGCACGCACGCACGTCTTATTATATTCTGCCGGTTCTTCGCCTTTTGCCATAACCACTCGCGCAGCACGTTGCGCCGAGGAATCCCGACCGAAGGAAATTTACACATTGGAAAATTAGTGGTTCGGGAGGGGAGGGGAGGGAGCTCTGGAGTGGGGAAAGATGACACGTAATTTCTCACTGGAAAGTGGAATCCCGATGTAGGAAAATTGACAAGAAAATTAGGCGATGGGATGGGGAATGACAACGGTCGAAAGTAAAAATAAAATGTTAGGGTTGTAAGTATTCACGCGTTTCATTTGGATGGTCGAAAAAAAGCTGATCAGCGTGGTTTTTATTAACCCTCAAAATTTTGTTTTATGACAAAAAATTTGATCTTTTGATTAGAGCGGTGAAAAACGAAAAACAATATTTCACAATCATCGTGAGTAGTTAGTACAAGTCGTTTGGGTTTTCCTTTAAAGAAAACGAAAGCTCGTTGTTATTCTGCAGTGCAAATAATCCCCAATAAAATAAACCCAAGCAAACCCAAACAACCGTAAATAAAACCAGCCCGTACCAAACAATTTTATAAAACCCAATCCAAACGAATCCAAGCAACAAAGTTTTTTTTCCATAAAAATAAAAAGTTTCAAGATGGGGGAAGGGGGGGGGGGGGGGGGGGGGGGCAGCGATCGAGTGTATGGAGACGACGGTGAATATATATGAAAGGAAAGAGAGTCAAACGCTCGGGGCTATCTAAGCGCCCGGCCCGCCTACACGCGAACTCGTCAATTACTTCGCACAACGAGATATCATTGACGAGAGGGAAGATGAGCACGGGCTATATGGAAAGAGAGTCTCGTTTGTAGACTCCGGAGCTCGTCCACGTATCTAAATTATCTATTAATGCATATAATGTAAATATCAGTATGTGTATCTGTCTGTATTTCTGTATTAAAATATATACAGGGTGACTAAAAGTTCGATAAATTAATTCTAAATTCGAATTCTAGACCACATTTGCAGTAAAAATGTTTCTACGATATATTGTAAAAAAATCAATAGTTTTCGTGTAATTCAAGATTTAAGATATTACTGCATGGATATATGTGTGCTTTGTGTGTTTTCTAACGATTATCTCGTGCTCGGGGGGAGGGGGATGCCACACGCGATTGCCCAAAATTGCGGTGAAACAAATTTCGCCTTCGATACTTTTATGAATCCTAATTTTTGCTCGGGTCCGTTTATTCGTTCGCATGGTTCTCGTCTCGTTTTGAGCGCCTATAATCGTTCCCAGCTTTCCAGACACGAGAGAAACGCAATCTTCCATCGTTAGCAAAATAGGTACACGAAGAGATAAACGCAACACTCGCCAGGAGACTATTACTGATTCGTTATGAAATTCAAGTTCGCAACCTTGCAGCCCAACGAAAATTATTTTTTTATTTCACCATTTCTTTTTCACTGCAATCGTAATAAAAAAAAAAAAACACCTCAACAATAGAAATGTTTATCGTGATACAGCAAAAAGAAAAAAAAATGGTAAAACAAAAAAAAATATAAAAGAGCTACGAACTAACTAACGCTATCCTAACTTGATAGATTAATGTTTTACGAAATATGGGTCACGTTCTTCGATACTGCAACACGAAATACACGTGTAAACAATGAAATCCACTTCTAGGCACAGCGCGGACGTAGTGAGTCCTCGCTACGCACAGAACCACAAACAGCCAACATACGTACGTACAAATATAAACATAGATTGACCAAAGAATACGAACGCTTATAGACGACCGCCCAATCGTTCTGGATTATTAACCACTTGAAAAGGGCGTGAGGGTATGTGTGCATTTATGGGTACAAGCGTACCCATACACACGCAGATTCCTATCCGAGTACTACGTCACATCAATATCAGTGTACACTGGCGTTTGGTTCCTGACGCGATTTAAGGCAAAGCCCCCCCCCCCCCCTCCCCTCTCGACTCTAGGTAGATTTTGTCTTCATCGGTGAGGCTCGAAA
Source organism: Ophioninae sp. B BG-2022a (assembly GCA_030522765.1). Taxonomy (NCBI): domain Eukaryota; kingdom Metazoa; phylum Arthropoda; class Insecta; order Hymenoptera; family Ichneumonidae; species Ophioninae sp. B BG-2022a. The sequence goes on from JAPYZJ010007389.1 coordinate 8,461, forward strand.
ATCGAAAATCGAAAATAAAAAATCTATGAAAACGATCTACATGTAGGATATTGGATCGTTAGGAACGAGAATGTACGAAACGAAATACTACGAATGTACGAGTAGTATAGAATTAACTCGAACCGTGTGGCTGACTAACAATGCGTGCTCGCTGCTTTTGACTTTCAATTTTCTTCCGAGAATCGACATTTTCTTGATCTTAAACAAGCCGGGCCTGGCTTTCCGTGACGTGTCAATCGTATCGTGTCAAGGTCGGGATATTTCTGAATTATTCGAAAATTGTGATAAATGAGTACGTGGACGAGTGCTAAGTACAGTGAGGGCGACAATCGCGTTACGTTCGGTTATAGTCAGTCAGGGAAAAATAAACGATAACGTTTTGTCGTCTCGGCGAGGCATTTTCATCGTGAATAGGATCCAATTCGACCAAGGTCGAATTTACTTGATTTTCATTATTCTACAGATTTATAGATTAAGGGCATGACGAACATTACCGCGTTACGCGTTACGCACGAGTGCGAGAGAGATAGTCGAAACGTTTTGAACAGCGATTTCTCAAGAATGAAACGTTTTCATCCAAAATGGCGACCGAGGGGCCCTCGGTGCCATCTTCATGAATGCACACAACAAAGTTCGTACCGATTGGTTCAGCCGTTTCAGAGAATAGTCGTTTCAAAATTTCCAAGTGGACGTAAGCGGGTTCGAAAAAATTAAGATTTTTTCATTAAAAAAACACTGACTCGAGACTGAAAATAAAAAGTTTTTCTTGTTCCATATTTACGAATCTTCCTTGACAGCTGGTTTATCCGAATAAATATTCGTTCGAAAGCCACAAAAGCATCGCGTAGATAATAGCCGATACGCTATTTGATTTGTTTGAAATGATAATTTAATTGAATTTATCGGAGTGCACGAAAAGCTAAATTGATCGGATCACTGGTATCGGAATATTGGTTTAAAATATTATTGAGCGAAACACACGTTTGTAGGAATAACGGGCGAGAACTCATTTGAATACGATTCATATTAATTCTCGGTGGAAATTAGGTTTATTTGTACCGGACAGATCCGCTCGCGTTTGCTATTCGATTTAACGAAAATCAATCAAACTTTCAACATTTCGATCTTGATCGATATTACGAAGAATAAAAAACAAACAAAAAATATTGTTTGGATCAGTACATTTTTTATTTTACCAAGATGTCGAAAATTTGATTGAATAAAGGAACTCATACAATACATTCGACTTTTTGGTAACCCTTAATTTTTTAATTGACTATAAATATATAAATTAATTAATTTGCCCACTTTTTCTTCAATTAATTAATTAACTAATTTGCTTATTTATTTATGCAACCCATTAATATTTGTCGCTATGTTGTCAAAATAATAAATAATTAATTATTGACCAATTGTACTAACACGATAAATATAATAATAAATAAATAGATTATTATAATCCATTTGATTAATTATTTTAATATAAAATATTTATCTATTAATTTTTTTAATTTAGCAAATGTGTATATTTACACGTTAGGACATCTAATGAATAAATATATGACTAAATAAATACATAATCGATCGAACACCCTACAAGATACTCAAAATTTCGATGGCAAGGCGAGAGTTCCGAAAAATCGAATAACAAATAAATCCTCGAAACGCGAAAAGAAAACAAACAGTAATGAAATTTGGTACGAAGCAAAGAACATCTCCTTTGTTTGGGAGGCGTGCTTCGCAAATATTTTGCTCAATCAAATCTGTAGTACGTGTGTCAACATGGAAGCATTTTGATCGTGTGCAATTCGTGGCAACGTTTGCATTATTAATAACGCTGTCGCGTCGCAGTCGTCGACGAAGACGACGACGACAAAGGACAACGACGAATAAGCCGAACGAGCGTTACGCACCATTAATTATTAATATTTGTACAGCGAGCTGTGCTAATTTATTTTTCACTCGCGTTGCCGCACGAATTAAAAGTTTCCGAGTGGATCAGCTGACGAGAGATCGGGACGCGATCTCACCGATTTTCCACACGATTTATCCTTTTTACGAATAACCCTATTTTCACACCCGAGAAATAACCGTTTCAAAATAATCCAAATATTTGCCTTTCCAATCGCCGAATTTCAATGTACCCAGCAATTATCCACTTCCGCAATCCGAAATTCATTTCAACGCGATAAGATTATTTTTTGAGGTTTTCGAGCTGTGATTACGTTGGACTGTTTTTTTTTTTTTTTTTTTTTTTTTTTTTTTTTTTTTTTTTTTTTTTTTTTTTTTTTTTTTTTTTTTTTTTTTTTTTTTTTTTTTTTTTTTTTTTTTGGTGGTGTAGCTCCCACCGGCGAGGGATCCCTTCTCCTGAAACGCATGTACGGAAATATAATCAAATGTTGATGCAATTAATTTTTTTTTTGCACCATTTTTTTTTTACGAGTTTGATTTTTGTTATTCAACGAATTTTCTTTTGGCTCATCAGCTCCATATATTATTTGACGATACAAAAAAATGACGAAAAAAACGAAAGAATATTTTTCGAAAAATCCTTTTTTTTTCCTTTTTTAGAAAAAAAGAAAAAAAACTACACTCAAAGTACGATTCGTAATTTTTCATCTACATCGGGTGCATAGTTTCGACTCGATCGATTTTTTAAAATTCAACTACAAAGAGCAATCTCAAAATTCCATGATTGTTTTTTTTCCAATAAAATCTCGAATTGAAAATCCCCCCGAGAAATCGAATTTTCACAAAAATGCCTTCCATTCTCTTTTTTGGAAATTACGTTTTTATTTCACTTCTCAATTTTCCGCGGACGTAATACGCGTCTGTAAAACCTAGAAAAGTATTTCCGAAATAAGATTGGTAAATGAGTGGTTACCTCGGATTCGGTGAGGTCGATGAGCGAGCTCTTCTCCTCGGTGAGATTTTCCGAGGATCTCTTCTCGTCCTCGCCTTCATCCTTAAAAACCTTGACCTCGTCCTCGCTGCCGAGATCATCGCCGCCGCCGCTGCTGTTCACGTGCGGCATTATTGTCGCGACGCTCGGCGAGAAGCGTCCGACGGTCAACGTATTTTCGTGTTTGACCGCGCCACCGCCTCGCGACAAACCCCCCGATCCGAAAACTTTTACCGCGGCACAGAACCAAAAAAAAAATGAAGATAAAACGGAAACAAACCCAAAAAAAAAAAAAAGATTTCCGAAAATCACTATTTTTCCGGCGCGTTCTTTCCCGCTCGTCGTCTCGTTCCGGCCGAGTCGCACGAGTTTTTCCTTCGCGACGCACTCTCGAAATATTTCACACGAAATAAAAATACATGTACACGCGTGTGTATACGTATATACACGTTCAAAAAATTACACACTCGACATCACGAAGTCACCGTACGACGAGATGTTCGTCGATATCCACTTGACTATTTACTTTCTATCACTGCGAATTTCACACGAAACCGGCGTTGCAACGAAACTCGCGTTAATACGGAAAGCGTGCCAGAGATGGCGGGGTTAACCACTCTTCCTGTTTCCGCGTATACACGTACGTATGTATGTATATACGAGTGTACTCTTGTTCCGAGAGTACAAAGTTATCAACGACAATAAAGATTGAGCACGAGGAGCGCCCGAGGTAGGTTAGAGGCGTCGAAGGTTACAACGAAACGAAAGAGAGAGGGAGAGAGAGAGAGAGAGAGAGATAAGGAGGGATGGGGGAAGAAAAACAAAGGCGCACGAAAAATGCGATCACAACGCCACCGCACTCACACCGATCCCCCGTTTTCTTTTTTCCTACCTCTCGGTTTTCTGGCCGTCGATTCTTGGACCGCGCGCGTTCGAGGACTCGAGCATTCGCGCGACACACGAAAGCCTTTTCAAAACACGCCGGAACTTTCCTGTGTCCGCGGTGACCTTCCGGCTCGAGACGATACTCGACGATTAGAACTCTCGACACGTCGTTTTCACACACGCGATAATTGAGGACGCGCTTACGAGGGAGCGCACCGGTCGCTCTCGGCGTTTCGATGTTTAACGGCTTTTTACGAATTTCGTGTGTTTTGCTTTTTTTTCTTTTTTTTTTTTGTTTTCTTTTCTCTCGCGAGTTCGGTAGCACTGGCCGTCTAACGGCAACGCTGCGCGACAACACTGCGAATAATCCAACGCGGGCGCTCAATGAGAGCCCGGCATGCTCGCGCACTCGTCATCGTCACCGTACTCCCGATCGGCTAGCCACAAGCACGAGACGAATTTTTCAATTTTCTCGAACGACAACGGGGACACGAGGGACGAACGTACGACCGCATCGTTAACGCGACGAGCGGCGGCCATTGCGCGACCGTTTTTACGATTATCACTGATTCACGGTTTTTTTCTTCAATTTTTATATTTACTTTTTTTTCAAGCCCCGAAAACTCTTGCACGTGTGCGAGCCGCGGGGGAGGCGTTTAACGCTCTTCGCTATCCGGCAACGTCATTTCGTCTTCTCTTCTATTGCCGACCCAACCGACGTTTTTTTCTCTTTCTCCAGTTGTGGTTCTCGATCGACTACGGATATTTGTGCGTTTTCGCGTCAAGCCCGATTCTCATCGGAGTCTCTTTTCGTTTCGGGAATTTAGCGTTAGGAAGCAGAGCGAGCGTTATTTTCTTTTAGTTCGTACGTTGTTTGTCGTATCGCGGCACCGTGTAAAAACAGAAACTCGGGCTCTCTCTCCCCGAAGCGCTCTACCTGGATGCTCGGCGTTGACTGCCGGCCGGATCGCTCGAGCGGGCGGCTCTCCCACCACCAATCACGGCAGAGCTCGCTGCTCCCACCGTTTCGCCTCGCCACCTGACGCCGCTACCGCGCAACACTCCGACTAGCTACCCCCACCGCGACTCCCCACACCAATGGCAGCCGTGTTCGCGCGTGTACGTACGCGCCACGGTTATATATACAGCCGAGACGCGACGACGCGCACGCTCAGTCCATGCCAGAAACCGCCGGAACCGAGCTCGCGCGAACCCCCACGAGCGAACGACCGTCCTGCCACGAGAGAAGCCTGCATCGCGCCCGAGTCCAGAGATCCTCGTGTATACAATCGACTATGTTTACAAGTTCCCGCGTTGTATTCGCCTCGTCGACTGTTCAAGGATACTCTGTATTGTTGTTTTCGATGAATACACGGAACGAGCAGTTTTGGAAGATATCGAATAGAATAGTATAGTAGGTTGTAACATCACTACGATTTTGAAAGATAATATAGCCTTTGGTAATTCCGTACTTTTTAACGGAATTATTCCAAAAATAATCCCTGGTTCTTTATTGCTCATTAATATTTATTTTTAAATATATCAGTAATAAATGAAGGTTTTAATTAATAAATAATTAAGTAATACGATAATAATAATAATAAATCAATAAATATTTAAATTAATGAGAAATAAAATAATACGATAATAATAATAATAATAATAAATCAATAAATATTTAAATTAATAAGAAATAAAATAATACGATAATAATGATAAATTAATAAATATTAAAATTAATAAGAAATAAAATAATACGATAATAATAATAATAAATCAATAAATATTTAAATTAATGAGAAATAAAATAACACGATAATAATAATAATAAATCAATAAATATTTAAATTAATGAGAAATAAAATAATACGATAATAATAATAATAATAAATTAATAAATATTAAAATTAATAAGAAATAAAATAATACGATAATAATAATAATTAAATAATACTAAATAAATGAATAAAGATTTATTTTATTATAGATAATGATATTATTGATGCTTGGAAGAACCTACTTACTTAAAAGACCGGATGTAAAAAAGAAAAAATAAAATTTCACGAGAAAGGGCAAGACGGCAGAATTTTTGACGATGCGGCAACTCGCGTGATAAAACGTCACGATCACGAAGTACCGCATCGGCTGAACAGACTTGTCGCGTGCTAGGTAATCGTGTCAGCTGCTCGTTGCCGGAGTGCAATGGAATTCGGATAACATCGTTATCCTTGACGTTATATCAGCCGCTTAGGAGCTGAATGCCATCCAATTTTGGGATTCCATTAGAGCACACGGGTGAGATATCCCCGATGGGAAACATAACCTCTCTCTGAAGCATAAATTTGCATCTGCGATACGTCTGCAATCAACTGGCTAAACAAATGATACGCTCCGCGTCGAGACGCATAGGTATATACGTACTGAAATGTTTGCATCGAATTCGATAAATCTCAATTCCAATTGCGTCCCGACTGACTGCTAAGATTGGCAAATACAAATTGTCGATGGGTACAAAGCCTCGAGCAATTACGTAGTTCAGCACGGTTTCCACGACAGGTGGCGGCAGTCGCGACAGTCCCCTTTTCTCTCCAGCGATTGCTGACGGACTTTGTGGAATGCAAGAGTCATGCCTCTTTTCTCTGGGCTATGGGTCCACTCGTCGAGAAATATACTGTGCTCGAATCCAATCACTTTTTTTTCTTCAATCTTGCACTTCTACTACTATTTATTAATATTCAATGAAATGAACCTCCAACCTGGAAAAACCATATTCCTCACTCTTTCGAAACGTGAGATTACAGTTTCTACTCATTTTCGTTCCATGAAATGAAATTGTATACCCAATCAAATATGAATTCATATTTGACGTCATCAAGCAGTATGTTTTTCTTTGGGATAAAATAATTTTGATTCCGTTATTCACGTCTAGAATCCGGAAGTTCTTTAGCATTGAACTATATAAAATAGGGATGTTTTGATTAATCCATTTTTTTTTAATTATAAAATAAGTTTTTTTATTTGTAAATTCCTCGAGCAAAATTATCTTGAATTAAATATTGCGTTGAACTTAATTTTCATTATCGGCTACGTCCGATCTCGAATCTCCCGAAAATATATTTCCCTGGAGAATTCCGCATACCGTTGGCTAGTACCTAACTGCCGATTCTAATCATTCCCGAAACACAGGCATGCGCCGATATCCCGAGCATTCGTTTGACCACAATTCCTTAGAAAATCCCCCAACACTTAACGACCTTGGAAAGTGCTTCGTCAGAGGACACGCCTCGCAAGCCGAACTTGGGAACACTTGCCAAGAATCCAAAGGAAACGCATCTCGTCCCCGACTGGTCCATTCATTCGAATAGCAACGTAACCACAGGCCGACACTGATGGATGGGTGGCCCGGGTTTGCCGGTATTTCGAGTTAAGTAGCGTTGCGCATGACCAACAATCGGAGTGGTGACCGTTTACCGGTAAGTCCCTTTACCGGACTTTTGTGTCACAGTTTCTACATGAATGAAGTTGTATCCGAGTAGACCTACTTTACGGTAATTGAGCCATTAACCGCCGAAATGAAATTAGCTAGAATACATTGATGAAATGTTTATTTTTATATTGTTTACAAACCAAAAGAACGAAAAAGTAAAAAAAAAAAATAATAAATAAAAATTAGAAAGAACAAGATGACCACAAGAACCGGAAATCAGAAAGTGCTCGTAAATTCTCGCGAGAAGCTAAAGGAAGAGGGCGAATGTAGAAGCTGAAGGGTGAGGAAGGACTTTTAAAGGGTTACGTGAGATACGGCCGAGTCTAGTGAACTTTGCAGGTTAGGAGCGTCAACGGCGTTTTCTGAACGACGAGCCGCGATATATAAACGCGAATTAGGGCCTTTCCGTACGGTCAATTTAAATCTGCCAGCGCTGTCGCTACTAGATATTTCAACGGGGTATATTCTCGCCACTCGAGAGCGACCTTAATGCTCGTGGCACGCGTATTCGTACGACGCTCCGCGGATTCACGTGTGCGTCAATAAGATTGCTCAGGTGTCTATGTATGTGTTCACGCTTGTGATAATCTCTACAACTGCTAGGAACGAAAAGGACTTGACTCTTATGTATATATATATATATATGTACGGAGCGTGTCACTTATCTCGAGACACTGAAATAACTCAAGAACCCCCGAGTGAATCGAACAAGTTCGAGGCGGCTATTGGCAACTGTCAAATGACGACCTGACATCTGCTAGCGCAATTTTTAACTATTTTTAGACGGCCCTTTTTCAAGTAATAGGCTTATTTGTTGCAATACAATTTATCATAAACGTCTTTAAGGTGCAAATAATATTTTTTATTTTACATAACCTGGAGAAATGAGTTCTGGAATAAATTTTGATTGCAATTTTTTTAAATATCTATCCAGGAATACTTTAATGTTAATTTATGTTACGTTCTAATATGAATTTATATTGGTCCACGAGAAGATCATTTAACAGCGAACAGGAAAATTAATGTCAGGCTTAAAAAATAAAATTAACTTTATTTGAAAATCTACGCTTCCCAAAAATGACATTCGTGATCGCTATCCCTGCAGAGAATTCAAATACAGGATTCTTGTAGCCTCGGATGATTGCGCTATCTTTAGAGACCTACGTGAAACTACGTCGATTGAAAGGAAAATCTTCTTATCGACAGTCGCAAAGGTGAATCTAAAAAAACCTGTTTACGTGCGAAAATTTCTGTAGATAAGTCGGGGATCTGTAGATGAGTTCAGGTCGATTTCTGAATTACCATTACGAAGAAAGATAAGATAGTTTTATACCCCTTAACCCCTTTAAACTCCTTATGAGTTTTATACCCTTTATTAATTAAATATTAATTAATTGAATATTAATTAAATTAAATTTAATTAATTAATTAATTAAATTAAATTTAATTTAATATTAATGAATTGCCAAATTAAAACTATTTTTGTGGCTCTGGGGAATGTTAAAATGTAAATGTTGGCGGTTGGCGAAATACGTTTTGGAAGATAGGCTTTACGGAGCAGTGGAAAGTTGTATACGCACATGAGGACGCACACAACGAAATATACGTTCGCACGCTCAATCAACTCTTCGGTATTGTTACGTTACTGCAAACTCCATTCGTCGACCAGAAAGCGCTTGACCACGCTCGCGAAAGGATCTTCCTGACTGCGCTCTTCGGTAACTGGATTAAACCTTGGAAGACTCAACCCCCTATTTCCGTGGCATTTTCCATTCGATAATCATGCCGAACTGTGGCAAGTGCGACAAACCCGTTTATTTTGGTAAGAATACACTCAACTGTTACGTACTTGACGAATTATTGAGTTTTACCTTCGGTGGCTTCAGTCGATTCACTCAATTTACCTGATTACGTACTCTGCGATGTTTTCGTTTTTTATATTTTTCTGTAGCTCGGGCTTTCCGTGACGATAGTATTTTAGTAATAAATAAACACTTTTTAATAACATTTGAAAAACACTAATTTTATAATAAATAAACATTTAATAGATATTGGCATACGTTTAACTAAGATTGTGTCCGTGATATCTGTTCGAACTGTCTGTCATAAAAATTATCATTTTTTTACATTTAATTAATGAAGTATTAATAATTAATATTTAGTTAATATATTAATTATTGAGTTTTGAACATTATTACAAAAATTGATCTTTGCTTTCGTAAAAAACAACACAGTGAAAACAACGTTAGATCATCAGAGTTAATAACAATGACGCATTCATCAATATTCGTTATGGAAATCGACGTCGATTATATTTTTTTCATCAGTTATTTCGAATCGAAAGAATACTCACTGAACTTTGTACACGATTTTTTATTGTCTGCTATAAATAAATTGTACCACTTACGTAACGCATGCTTTTCGCGAATTTGTAAAGTTATAATTATGCTATTTGGAAAAAGTATTGTTGTTTTTGAGAGTTGGGTGTTGAAAAAAAAACCAAGGTAGTTGATTATTTTCAAGGTGCTCGATAAATTCGCCACGTACGATCGATGACGACACGAGAGTGTCACGCTCTCTCACGAACGTATGATCTCATTGAACGTGGCCTCGAAGCCCCTACTTGGCAAATATTGTGTCATACCAATGTTTTGAGATTACACTTTTCGTCACATCTCTCGGAGATGTGACGAAAAGTGTACTCGAAATGTATATTTTCACCCTCTAGATGGAATAGTTGCATGAAAGTTAAAGAAATATAGCCTCGTATCAATTTTAGATTATCTATGGGCTCAAAATTCCGAATTTTTTAAATTCCAAATATTCAAAATTATATATTCCCTGAAATAATTTTCTCGATCTTTACCAATTTTTTTTTTAATTATATTATTTCGGGATAAAATATTTATTAAAATAATTGTTCAAACCGATCTTACAGTTTCAGTCGATTTCTTTCTTCGCAAGGAAAGAGTCGCGACAAGTTGGACACGGTTATCACTGAAATGCTATATGCATAGGAATATTCACATTTTGTTGCGTCTACTGCATTTTCCGGTAGCAATTATATTTTGAGCTTTTTTGTGAGATAGCCGCGTAAACAAGATAGTACCACGGAAATGAGAGCATAACGCGGGGTCACTCTATTTCAGCACCGTTGAGTGTTGTCGTTGACACTTGCGCGTTTTGCTCTGCCTGATCAGCTGCCTTTCAAAATTAACAACAATTCACAATTTAATTCGCATTGAACTCTCCATTTCTGGGGAAAAAGGTCGAAAAAATATTCTAGAAAGGTTTTTCGTATTTTCCCAGTTCAATTTTGCACTTTCGCCAAATTTTCGGGCATATTCGTAATCAGCGGAAAATTTCCGATCAAATAGACCCTTTTAAGAGTTTAAAAACGGAAAAAAAATTTTTTCGTCTTCCCTGGCCACTTTCCCAGAATCTCAGAAATCACGATATTTCAAAAGGTCGTAGAGTAGGCTTCTCCTATGCGATGGAGATTTATTTGGTGTGTTTGGAAAAGGTTTTTGCCTG
>JAPYZJ010007390.1:0-15273 GCA_030522765.1 Ophioninae sp. B BG-2022a
TAAAAAAGAATTTTTATTAGCCGGAAAGGAAACTTTAATTAGTCCTAATGAAAACACAGAAGCAACTTTTTTTTTAATCCCACAGAAGTCACAATTATGCGTAGTTCAAAAACCAAAAAAGAAGAAAATCGTCCTTTTATTGTAGGTTAAAAAGAAGAACGACCCAATTACTTTTTATCTTCATATAGATATTAATAAAATCCTCCACAGACGCAACGTTTTGCTGCTTCCCAAGGTGTCTCGTCATCCCATTGCAGTCATCAATACCCGTAACTTAATGTCGGGCAGACTCGGCAGATATTGCCGGCCCGTACTGGCTTCTCCACAGTCCAGGCTCTTCGTAAACCCCCGCAGAGGCTACGGCATGTTGGTGGCGCGAGTCGTGCGAGGAGTGCTCAAACTACGTTACATTATGCTCGGTGGCATTGTTGGGGGAGGTGTTACGGCGCAGCAAGTACGTCTCCGATTGTAGTCGCGATTGCGAAAAGGGACACACTTTTCTAAGCAGCTTGTAAAACTCAACGAGTCGGTTAACAAACCGTACTTAGATGACAGACTCTTACTGGATAAGAATGTTGAAGGAATTGTTGAATTACTCGTAGAAATACGAAGAGTGGAAAGACGGACTGCCTGACTTGGGCTGGATGGGGGATTTCCTGCCCAGCGAAGAGCAGTGGGAAACTTTCAGAACTTCAATGACCATTTTCAAGAATAACATCGTGGACAAAGTTGATATAGGTAAGGTAAACAAAAGAAAGACAAAAAGGAACGTAGGATACAAGGAGAATGATTCTCCGGCATCCGTAAATGATCGATAATTTCGCTTCTCGATAAAAGTTTACCAAGGGAAGATTTTTTCAAAGTATTGAAACATCTTGACTTTGATTTTGGGGTACATCTGAGTAGACGTCGAAAAAAATAGGCGAATTTTAGAAATTACCCATTTCGTAGTGATTAGCGATCTCAAAAAAGCATGAAAAATAAAACAGTTTTTTACAAGCTGACAGTTGAAACTTACATTCACTCCTCGACTGACATTCGAGATTTTTCTGTCTTGATAAAAAAAAATCATTGCGTAAAAATCCTACGTTTCTTAGTAGAAAACCTATCCCAAAAAATATTGTGGCAAAATTGCGGGGTCAAAGTTGAATATTTTTGGGCCCGTCCTTGAACAATATGATTCAAGGTAATCACGTTTTCAGTTTGAGAAAAGAATGACACGGTTGAAGACTCGTTCAGGCAAATCGCCCGTAGCTTTGTCAATTTTTCGAATATCAAAATAAAGTTTACACGCATCATCTTTTAATTTAATAAACTTTAATCTTGAATCCAAGTGAAAACAAATTTACAAAAGACGTATTTTTCCCGAATGAACTCTCTTGAATTCGACAGTCAAGACTATCATCCGAGACACGTTAGATGTTCGCATCCTATAACTTCGTAGACCAATCGACCTCGTATTTAACCACGTCTCATTCGTAATTCTAAACTACCCGATAGATCCGCGTATCAAGGAACTAGGCGAGGCTAAATATCAACAGTACAGAGCATGGTTTCAGCGACGTTTAGACGATGCGATCAAGGCTGCTGAGAGTGGGAGAAGCGAAGATGAAGTTTCGTCCAAGAGTGAGTCATCGTTTGACGAAAAAAAAAAAATGAAAAATGTTCTAGAACCCGAAGGACCCATCCCTGTTCCTGCCAGAGCTTCTTTGTCATTTCCAGCGTAGAGAGAACAAAAATTCGATACAGGACGATTGCTATTATCGTCTCGTACGACACTGAAGAAAAAAATTCTTCTGATCCTCATTCCTACGCTGTTAATACGAACATTTGCATGAATGAGCATTCTCATATGCATTTTTTTAAACAATATGCTCATCATTACTGCTATCAATGTTATTATTTACAATTGATTTATTCGTTGTTTCGAACGCACTATTATACCCCTTAATGATTTGATTTGGTCTGTTCTGTTCAGGTATATTCGAAGCGCTCACAGCCCTAGCAATCCAAGTTTATTCAGGTGTGTAACTGACGAAAAACAAAAAAATGAACGTGTGCTCAATGAGAGCTGCAAGTCTGTCGATTCAGCATCAAAAATTTTTTCTCGTATAATCATATACGATGATCAAGACGCGATAGTCGTCTGATATTTTTTTTTATTCTCGTTGGATCGACTGTGACGATTCTATTTTACGTTTCCCCTCTTTTGTAAATTGTTGAATACTGAATCGGACAGACCTTTTTTTTCGCTACTTCCGCGATTATTATTCGCTCGATCGCTTGTGCATATTCTGCACTTTTCGCTTATAGACAAGTCATTCATGGAAATGTTTCATCGTTGAGTCCATGATTATTACGCTGAGATTTTCAATTGATTGACAAATGAATCAACGGAGATAAATATTTTTGGGATTTCGTTTTTTTTGTGGCAGATGCGAAAAGCGAGCTTTCCAAGAGTTCGGTCGCGTTCGCACGTCCTTTGTACAACGAGGACAATGAGGACGAACGACGGAAATCACGTACGTAAGGGATCCACTTTTAACGAGTCTTTGAGCTTTGTATCGCGATAGACAATGATGACCTTCATGAAAAAAAACATTTTCAACGGTAGAAACTTCGCAGCAGAGATTGGACGCTATGCAGGATGAAGTTATGCAGATACAGTTGAAGTACCAGCGCGAGCTCGAACGCCTGGAACGGGAAAACAAGGAATTGCGGAAGCAAATGTTGCTGAGAGGAAATCAGAAAATTAACAATCGTAGGATAAAGGTAACGACTAAAATTCGAGTAGTTAAATTGCATTATGCTTCCTCGTATTCTTGGATCTGATTTTTCAAAGCAATGAAAATAAGACATTAAAAAAATGATTCTTTGCGGGACGTTCTGTAAACAAACTTCCGTTGCGTTCGAACGATGCGAAGTTCAATCCCACAAAACTTGTTTATGGGGTTGAAATTTCCTTATCAGGTAATTATGCAGTTTATTGACTTTTCCGAAAAACAACGAACATTTTTTTTTACCTCAAGTTACTTTCATTGGTCACGACCATTGATATATTTTATCGGGGGAGGCTGACTTTTCTTAATAATACCATAAGTTATGGGGTTTTGAAGTTTCCGTAAACAAGTAAGATGAATTTTCTGAAAAACAATCGAATTTCTTCATGAGTTTGTTTGGGTTTGAGAGAGACATTTTGAGAGGGGACAACCACGTTCATCGAAACCAAAACATATTTCATCATTTCGAAATATATACATTGTTGCCCGTATCATGTAATATCATAAGGAAATACGTAGCTTCTTAGCAACGAAAAACAAGAGGAATCGAAATATTTTTAAATGTCGTATTTCCTTATATATTTACGGAAACTTCAAAACCCCATAACTTATGGTATTAATAGAAAAATTCAGCCTCTCCGGACGAAATATCGATAGTGGCGGCCAATGAAAGCAACTCATAACAAAAAGAAAATTCGATCGTTTTTTCAGAAAAGTCACCAATCTGCATAATTACCCAATTTTTTTTTCCATGTTGCATTTCTAAATAAATAATTTGAAATAATCATTGTAAATAAATTTTCCTTTTCGGTTTAACTGATCGGAGGATCCTCGTTTTTTGTTCTTCAGAAATCTTTGATCGACATGTACAGCGACGTTTTGGACGAGTTGAGCGATTACGACAGCGCGTATTCAACTGCGGATCATTTGCCGCGCGTTGTCGTCGTCGGCGATCAGAGTTCCGGCAAAACATCCGTACTGGAAATGATAGCGCAAGCTAGAATATTCCCTAGGTAATTATCCAAGTGCGATTCGATTAAAAAAAAAACATTCCCAAATCGTCAGTATCAACTCGAATAATTGAATCAAAAGAGATTGTTATCAACCGACAGTGAGAATATTTTGGGAACAGTAGTCATCAGTTGTCATGGTTTTTTTCGCAGAGGTGGCGGCGAGATGATGACGAGAGCGCCTGTAAAGGTAACACTCAGCGAGGGTCCCTACCACATTGCTCAATTCAAGGACAGCTCGCGTGAATTCGATCTCACCAAAGAATCGGAATTGGCCGAGCTTCGACGCGAGGTAGAATTGCGTATGAAGAACAGCGTGAAAAACGGAAAGACCGTGAGTCAAGATGTGATCTCGATGACGGTTAAGGGACCAGGATTGCAAAGGATGGTATTGGTTGATCTTCCTGGGATAATTAGCACCGTAACGACCGACATGGCCGAGGATACTCGCGACGCTATAAGACAAATGACCCAGCAGTACATGAGCAATCCAAACGCCATAATTCTTTGCATCCAAGACGGTTCGGTGGACGCGGAGCGTAGCAACGTAACGGATCTCGTTGCCCAAATGGATCCGTCCGGGAAACGAACGATTTTCGTTCTCACGAAAGTCGACATGGCCGAGGAGAATCTGACGAATCCAGATCGCGTGAAAAAGATTCTATCGGGCAAACTGTTCCCTATGAAGGCTCTGGGATACTTCGCAGTTGTAACAGGACGAGGCCGTCAGGACGACAGTATCGAAACGATCAAGGATTACGAGGAGAAGTTTTTCCGCAATTCGAAATTGTTCAAGGACGGCCTGGTGATGTCGGGCCAAGTGACAACGCGGAATTTGAGCCTTGCAGTGGCCGAGTGCTTCTGGAAAATGGTCCGCGAAACCGTGGAACAACAGGCGGACGCTTTCAAAGCCACGAGATTCAATCTCGAGACCGAATGGAAAAACAACTTCCCTCGTTTGCGTGAACTAGACAGAGACGAACTTTTTGAGAAATCCCGAGTCGAGATACTCGACGAAATGGTTAATTTGTCGCAGCTATCACCTAGACACTGGGAAGAAGTTCTCATGACTAGGATATGGGACAAAGTTAGTATGCATGTGTTCGAGAATATCTACTTGCCCGCTGCCCAAACCGGCAATCCCAGTACTTTCAATACTACCGTCGATATCAAGTTGAAACAATGGGCCGAGCAACAATTGCCAGCGAAGAGCGTCGAGAGCGGATGGGAATGCTTGAAGATGGAATTTGAGAATTTGATGAATCGCGCCAAGCACAGTCCAGATCACGACGACATTTTCGACAATTTAAAGAATTCCGTAGTCACAGAAGCGATGATGAGACACTCCTGGGAAGAGAAAGCTTCGCAAATGCTGCGGGTCATACAGTTAAACGCTCTCGAGGATCGCAACGTCAATGACAAACGCGACTGGGACGAAGCTGTCAGATTCCTCGAAACATCGGTCAAAGACAAATTACAAAGCACCGAGCAGATACTTCGGGAAATGCTCGGGCCTTCGAGAAAGGAGAGATGGCTTCAGTGGCAGAGCCAATCGAGCGATCAACAGCTGAGAAGTTCGGTTAAGAACGAACTCGACAAAATTCTCTACGCTGATAAGAAACATACGCCGACGTTGACGCAGGACGAATTGACGACTGTACGGAAGAATCTTCAACGAGCCGGTCTCGAAGTGGACAACGAGTTCATACGCGACACTTGGCATCCGGTATATCGGAGATTCTTCCTTCAGCAAAGCCTGTCACGCGCTTATGACTGTAGAAAAGCATTCTTCATGTACCACAATGGTCACGAAAACGAAACCGAATGTAACGATCTTGTTCTCTTCTGGCGCATACAACAAATGCTCAAGGTGACCTCTAAAGCGTTGCGCCAACAAATCATGAACCGCGAAGCTCGTCGCCTCGACAAAGAGATAAAAGACGTGCTGGAAGATTACAGTCAAGACGGTGAAATCAAAGAGAAATTGTTGACCGGCAGACGCGTAACCCTGGCTGAAGAACTGAAGAGGGTACGTCAGATACAGGAAAAACTAGAAGAATTCATACAAGCGCTCAACAAAGAGAAATGAAATAGTAAGAGAAAAAACGTGAAACGTTTGGCAAGAAAAATGGATCGTGGCTTTAGAGAGAGAGAGAGAGAGAGGGAGGAAGACAGCCCTGGTGGCTTCTTACACACTTTAGTTCATCAGCGATTTGAACTGGAATCGCAAGTTTATCTAGTTCTGAAAATGGCTCGGAGTTTGCAATTTTTAGCAAACACCGATGGTCTGCCACTTTAAGGAACAAACAGGAGTCATTAACACTTTCGTTCGCTTGAGCTCGCGCTAGAGATTCATCCTTTTTTTTTTCTTCATTCGTACGTTCGATTTGCCAATGAATTTATATTTATTTAGTCGCACGAAAGGCGTAGTTTTTTGTATTCGCAAATTGTCCATCACGCTTCATGATCTTCGACCTTGGATTTTATTCATGTGGAAGCACGAAAGAGAGGGCGAACGACAAGGATAGATACGTTTAAACTGTGATCTCTTGAAGTCGCATGTATACTTTAAGGAAAATAAATAATAGAAATCGATGTTCTGTCTTATCTTGGAGCGAAGGCACGAGCGCCAGGAGAAAATTTACGTTCGGAAATAATTCAATAATACGAAACAAAAATGCAGATCTTTCAGGTTTTAAAATATTAGTAATACGAAAAATAATTGCACCAATTATTCTTTATTACATTACTGTTGGATTTTTCAAACCCGGAAATGTGAATGGTTGCGCTACTGCCATTGAAAACGAATCGCGTTTCTTCCAGATTTTTTAGAACGATCTCACCGGCGCGGGGCGCAAGGTAGGAATTCCATGGAATTAGCCGCTGTAGCGGGATTCCGTAACTCGTTACGCGAGATTTCGTTATTGTTAGGTAACGACAGCCAATGAGCGCCTCCCTTTCTTCTGTAATCGGGCATGCGATTGCGTCCGTCAGCTTGGACAAGTTTCTCCGTCGGTAAACGCGCTGGGTGTTTGGACCGCCACAGTGAGAGTAGTTTACCGCAAGAGCGCGCGGTTCGTACTTGGTCGGTACGTGACACTGAAAACTGGTATGTATACCAAGAAAATGGTACGTCTGACATCCCTGCCCACGGTAGCGGTACGCCGTACTGGCAATGTACCACAGTACATTTGCAGTACGACGTACTCCACATTACCGGTGCAGTACGGGTACGGTGCCTCCACATTTGCGGTACGCCGTACCAATGGTACGCTTGGCTACTGGGAAAGAATGAAATATTTGCCTGCAGAGGGTTACAGCTATATGCGCGTTGGCCGTTGATTCGCCACTGAAAGAGAGAGTACACGTGTCTAAATTCAGTTGGAGACCACAATACTGACGCTTTCGTTCTCAATGCTATATTTCCATCTGACTGTCAAAATGATTTAGCCTGTCGAGCAGAAATTTACGAAAACGCGATTGGAGACTATTAAAAAGCATCCGTATTTCCACATTTCCATTTTTTCGGTAATTCAGAAAAGAAGTTCATTCGAGTCAAGATGCGTCTCCCGGCACTTGTTGCTTTTGTGCTGTTTTACGTTGTTGCTACGGCCGCCGGTGATCTCGATAACGAGCATTTGAAATGTTTAGGTAAGACGAAGGGTTTTCTCAAATTGAAGGTTCAACGCAAGAAACCCAGGCTCATTCGAATTTCATCGATATTCACTATACTTGGTTTTTAGTTTGCAGAGCGGTAATGGGAGAAATGAAAAAAGAACTTGATAAAATTGATCCGAAGCTACACATCGATGTCGGTAATTACCGCTTGGATGCCAAAGGCAATGAGATCAGAAAAACGGTAAGGGGGACTTGTTATTAGTTTCTAGTTTACAAACACTCCCAATTCATTTCTATATCCCGAAAAAAGCCATGAAAATTCACTGTTTTTTGAATTTGTCAAAACTGGGAATTCCAAAAGATGTTATTGGGGATACGCGATATAAATTAATTATTTTCAAATATAGCTGTGATACAAATAAATGTACTTTTTGTTATCACTCCTATGTTTCATAATTTTTATGTGTGAATATATTTCACCTCATCAAATTCTTCTTTGAAAGCCTATTATTATTGATAATCTGACTAACAATAATAGGAGATATTCGAACTTGCTTGTCCTTGCTTAGTAGTCATTCTTTTCGTCCTATCCATTTAGAAACTACACTTGCATGCACGCTACAGTTGCGATCGATTTCCAATTTAAACCTGGTTTCCTTCGCAGAAAATATTTCTCAGCGAATCCCATTGTCACAACGTTTTTTTACTAAATAGTAAAACTTAGTGACATATATTTTTACTTTACCTAATATTCACTGTAACTAGAAAATACTAGTTCTATCTAGTATTAATAGTAACTATGTTAGTAACTATGACATATATAAGATTTATGGTGAAAAAAAAAACAATTTGAGAAAACCTGAGAAAAATAGCAAATTTGGAATTGAAAAAAATTCGTGTACAATTTGCGAATTCGTAACGAGAGGTGAAGGATTCTCTAAAATTATTCTAAATTCAAGTAAAGATAGAACCGATACCAATTTTACCTCAAATCTACAACTGTAAGAAGCATGCTTCCTTGATGAATTAGCAAATTCTTCGATTAAACTCCACAAATAATGAAATTCTGCTATGAGGTCTTCCCGAATCTATGATAAGACGCTCTATTTAGACACTTGGCACGATACACGTGTCAGCGCATTCTTGAAGAAACCCAAAAGTAATATCGGTGTGTCTCTGCGCAACGTAAGCAAATATTAGCTTTACAGAGATCTTATCAAAGATTCCAGAATATAACACGTAATAAACTTTGTAGCTAGCAGTCGTATATTAATAAGCTGTTGAAATTAAAGAAAATTTGGGCATCTCCAGTTTTTATTATTTCCAGTTTTGACTCCGCCGTGAAAATTAAACATTTTCATTTTGCCAAGAGGGTCGAATTGACCTTTGAATATCATTTACCAAATAAATGAATCACACTCTCGTGCAAGGCATTTCTCGCTTTAACATTGTTGTTCATTCCAGATCCCTAAGGCTCGCTCGGCAGTGCACATATCTGAGGTGTTGGATGATATTTGTAAAAAACTCGAGGACTATGTGAGAGCAACGTACAAGTCTAATCACAAGTTGACTATTATGCCTTTAATGTTACCCGATGGAGGAATGAATCCGGACATCAGTAAAGTCGACATCGTACAGGATGGAGATTTGAACACGAGCTTGGGACACTTGGTAAGTCGATTGTTTTACTTTACGTCTGCCATAGCCGTCATCTATGGAAACGAATCCGAAGTGACAATTCCCATACAATATTACCAATTTCTGTTTTTTTATGTTCTTTGGCTATTCCTTTCGGATTTTCCTCACTTTTCATCCCTTAATTAAAATCGATTTTTCGGGTTCGAATTAAGAATCTGTTGGTCCAACCAGCCGATCGGTGATGGATCGAGCAAGCCTTTTTTATGCAACAACATGATGACTGAGTGAGCTTCAATGGAATGCACTTGTGATTTCAGTGTGCGGAACTAATCGCGGACGACGAAGAAGAAATGATAGAATTCTTTCAGAAAGGAGAGTACAAAGATACGAATGAAATTTGTGCGAGCGTTTGTGAAGGCGTACCAATGAGCGAGGAAGATGACACGATCGACGAGAACAATATCTCCGACAACGATGAGCTATAGTTCACGCAAAAAAGACAAAATGTCAAAAACAATTGCGGCATTTGTACTATAAATAGAAGGGTGAATGAGCTCGGAGAAATTTACTTTGTTGAAATACTATTTGTTACGATCAATGGTAATTTACCTCGCAACTAGATTCATAACTGGACCATTCTTGAAAAGATTTTTTATCACTCGACGAAAACTGTACAGGCGTACCATTCGGTAAATACGCGGTGGAGGAGGAAAGGAGTGTTGTTCAGAAATACAGAGAAATATATTTATAAGTTGTGAAAAACTGCATTTTTTAATCAATTCATACGCCAAAAATTGTTGCACTTTTTCGATGAATACTTTTAAGCACGGCTCACAATTTGTTCGACTGAATCGAGAATTATCAATCGGTTTTCGATTTCCCTTTAAAACGCCCAGCTATTGCGGCGATCAGCTTTCCTCGCCAATCTTTCTGTGTGTGTTTCAGTACCAGTCTCTTCGTAGAGATATTGTGTAGCGGACCGAAAGCGAGAGCGACCGCTGTACACGCTAAACATATAACGTTATACGGCATACTGAAATCAGGTGTCGGTAGAGTAATTAGTATCGTTTCAGTTCTCATTTGAACGAGATAACCATCACGGGACGCGTTGAAACTCGACGTTATCGTGCTACCGTCCAATGGCAAACCCGTATAATTACGCGCGATCGGCAAAGACGCCGTTATTATTGCCGGTCCCATGTAAAAACCGTGGTTAGCGTCAGGCGGATATTCCTGCCACTTGAGGAACAAATAATCCATGTCTATGGATATTTTTGTCATGGAGTGAGGCGGCAGTCGAAGAATCAATTCGAGATAATACGGTTGTTGCCGTTCTCTACCGGGAAGATAACGCTGGACCACTGGAAAAATCATGAAAGTTATAGTCACGGTTTTCAACTAGTTTTGAACTTTTTTTTTCGTATTATCGTTAATAGTATTTTTGAAAAATTGATACTCACGCGGTTGAACGATTTTACCATTTCTCACGACTTTCATGGAATGCAAATAAATGGACAGGTACCAAGGTATGTTTTCTAAAACGATAACATCTATGGGCTGCCAATGATTGTTGTAAAGCTTTGTGACTAAACTGCCTTTTTCCTGGCCATAGCCTGAAACGTAATAATTTGAAAAGAATTCGATAACCGTAGACGAAATATTAGAGATATGAATATTTTCTGAGTTATTTGAATTCAGCCTCGACTAAAGCGTTACAAATAAGACGTTTTCTGTTAGCTTATCTCCTTCCTACCGATAACGTATCGATTCGCGGACAGAATCGAGGGATAATTAATCGAGCTCGTTTTCAAAGGATTTTGGATCGCTGCGATATTGAAGATTCCACGCTTAGCGTGATCCCTGATGTTGTATACGGCGATCTTATTTTTTTGTCCTCCTCGCAAGCTCGTTATCATCGTGGATGGCTCAGGTACGAGACGGTAAGTGTGAATACTGCCGTTACTCGATGTGTCAACGTACACGTTGCTGCTTTTCGCCAAAGGACAGGCGCCTTGAAGACCCATCCCGAAAAGTCGCCTAATCGACCAATCCTATGAATGTGAAATGAAACACCCGATAAAAAATTTCACGTTTCATCGATAATTCGTGGATTACTTTTTTTTTATGTACCTGAGAATCGTCAGCCATTGTGTCATAGACGAGAGAAATTGTTTGACGTAGCTCCATGGACGATTTTGTACATGCCGCATTGCGACAAACCGACCGAAAATGAAGTCCTATGGAATGATAATTTGTATTGTGGATCGGTGCTGAATTCAACAATGTAGCCAGTCCCTTCTGCGAAAAAGGAAATGCAGCTATATAGTTCAATCGGCTTCAGAATGACATAATGAACAAGGATTCAAAAAAGTTTTCTATCCTAAGACTCGTAACACGTACCTTGGAATCACATGGCAATAGCTTCTTAAACGGCGTTAAATTCTCAGTGCATACTATTTCTCTCGGCAATGAGGAATATCTCAAGTGACTAGATTTCGATACTTCGTCGACAACGCCCATTGGCCTGAAGCTGAATTCAGGTGACATGCTGTTGGAAGGATCCACAAAGTTTAGGGATGCACAGAGCAAACCAGCAAGCGCGTTTGTGAGCCCCTTCCATTCTTGATCGACACTGAAAAATATTGCTTTAATAATCTTCGGAATCCGTTGGAATAGGAATTATCGCTCTAATGTAATACGAAAGCTCACAAATTTTGCAACAGAGATCAAAATGGAACAACGAAATGGATAAGCAATTTTGCAGAAAAGAACGAGACGGCAGCGAAGTAGCGAAACACCAGAGCATTAAGACAACGATGTATATCTTACTTTGTTACGTTCTTGTTGAACCAGGCCCATATTTCGGCACCGGGTCCGGCATCGTGAACCGGATATCCCCATTTCTGATATTTCCATAGTCCTTCGGTTAACGAAATGTGCAATTCATCAACCTGATGACGTCCTATCGTGACAGCCAGACCTCGAGGAAACAGGTGGGAATGTTGAACTGACACGCAAAGATGTCAATCAACACTCGATCTATTTTAATTTAAGAACGGTTTCATAGAAGAAGAAGAACGCGTCTACTCACGTAACGGTGAATTTCGAGGTATGTGCCATAACGTTGTGAATTGAAAATACGCGTAAACATGACCGCTCGGCAAAGGTTTTAGCAACAATTCCTCGTCGAATGAGTCTTTCTGTGTCCATACAACTTTGAAGACGTTCGTAACGATTAATAGTAAAGACAACACGTTCAACCGAAACTTCATAGTTCGTTGGAGTTATTTATGCTCTTTTGAAAACAATTAAATGATCCAATTTTTACTTAAACTTTTCTATATATTCAGCTCATGTTTATTGATAACAAGAAAAATACATCGCACCCGGACGTTAGCCGTACTCAGGGAGGGGGCGCAACTCAATAGTTTCGCGACATGTGAGAAGTTTCTAACCTCCTGCTCTGCGACTCGTGTCGCTAGTTGTGTTGTGAGAATCATCCATACCGCGTAAATATATTTATGTATTTATAATCATGCATATAAAAATATAATTGGGAAAATTCCTGTATAAGACCGTCAATACACATTTCATATTAAGGACATGTCGAAGACGTATCACGTGACACACGAGTGCGAGAGAGATAGTCGAAATTTTTTAATCGGAATATCTCAAGGACGAAACATTTTTATCGTAAAATTCAAGCATCTATTTCTGTCTCTATGAATTCTACAAAGACTAATCCTCGATTTTTCGCTGTAAACTTAATTGCCGCCGAGAAAACAGATTTCGAAAATTTGTGAGGTTATGTCGATGTTCGTTATGCTCTTAAGTATGATACCGCAATAGATGAATAATTATGCCAACAAACAACCATGGATACACGTATGAAAGCAGAACTATTTGGTACTAATTGATAACTTCAAAAACGTTATTACTAACGCAAAAAAGTGTTCTACTTGTTAATATATATTTATATAACGAGAAACCATAAATTTTGGAAAATGTATTCACTAATTATCTATAATTAATAACTTTCAAGAACTTATTATTCAATGAGAAATAATTATATTTTCCATACGTACCTTAATTATTAGTTACTGTTACACGTATACTGTATTCGTACGCATTTAAGATATTGGTGAAATATAAAATCTATCACTTCAAAAATACTTTTGATAACAAACTACACATTACAAAAGCGTTAAACAGTCCAGGAGACAAAAATATTTATATAGGGTAACTAGTGGCAGGTACAGATGAGAAATACAATAAAAAGCAGGAGGCAAATCGAGATTCGTTCTAAGACGATTGCTAACACAAACCGAGTGGTCATGAGTGCGACAGTGATATCCGATTAGCAGGTACCAACTGATTTCTAAAATCGTTTATTTTTCGAAAAAAAGAAAATATATTGGGCGATGAACGATGCTTATCTTTACTTTAGCCCGAAATCAGTTGGCAGTAGGATTTTTACCGACCGAACGTGTCATCCCCCTGATCATCCTCGCGCAAACGCTAAACTAGCGAGAACGAGTCGGTGCTTGCAAGAGCCGACCGGGGGCGACTCTGGCAAAAGGAAAAAAGCCTGGTGGCAAACTTCCAAACCCAGTGGTGTCAAAATGTTCTTTCTTAAATCACTTCATGTAAGGACGTTGCGTCTTTTCATACTGTTAATTTTATATACGATTTAAAGATAATTAAAGTTCTTTTTTTAAGTATTTTTAAATTAGTCGTTATACGCGATACTATTGCAAATGGAAGCGTTTCTCACTTACCATAATGTTGTGACTTATCAATAAATTACGTACGTACGAGTTTCATTTTGCAAGAAGTACTTCGTAGATGGGATCGCTGTGAGGATTGGAAAAAACCATCAAAATAAATAATAAGCCTTTTGACTTACATTTTTATATTTATTTATAATAATTAAATTAAATAACGAACGCATAACTCATTTGGTAACCTTATTCCTTTCTTTCACTGAATAACGATGATTATGATGATGTGTTTAAGATCAAAACGTGTATTTATTTTTATTGCATTGATTCAACAAAATCTTTCTCTCATTTAATGATCTCTAGTAGCTAGTTTCATATTTTATCAAAATTACACGTTGTACGAAAAATGCAGTAAAAAGTTTAATTTTTAGTTTTTTTTTTCTTTCAGTCATTGCTGTCGGGTGAGTATTCGAGAAATAATTGAAGATTCTCACCGCGTACGGCTTTCGTGTTAATACGCAACTCGCAAAGATTCATTTTAGTAAAACATTTTGATCTTATCCACACGCGTCACATTCATAATAAATAAATCATTTAAAAAAAAATGTAATTCGATTCCTTTCGTTCCACTATTCTCTCTCCCTCTCGCTCATTTCAAAACACTTTTTCTTTGCTTATCCCATTCAACTGAAAATCTATTTGTACCATTGCTTTTTTTTCCCTCCAAATGTAACATTGGGATCGGCAGCAGTGCGCGAAAATGAGAATAAAAAAATACGATCACAACGATTCCATCATATCCGAAACACTCCTTTAGGCGTCAAGAAACATACAATGGCGATATCATATCCCGAAGAACGTGAACACAGATACAAGCGGTACAAAATAATGAACGTAAGAAAGGACGATGGGCAAATGAGTATGAAATCTGGTATCGGCACCAATCGAAATAAATGATACATCGTTAAAAAAGTAATTTTTTATAGAATAAGAACAACTGATGTGCTAATCCTGATTCACTGTCACAGTACTTTTTTGTTCACTTAAAAAGTGCTATCGAACGATATATGATTCATCATGATTGAACAAAAGTGACAACCGATACCAAAATGCCCATCATCCTTTAGTTTTCTTTGAAAAAAAAAAAAAACTCAAAGGCAAATGGAATTTTCGCCTGTTATCAGTGGCGTAGTGAAAACGTGTATTTCCGTTCGCGTTCTATTTTGTCGCAGCAAATTAGAAATTGCAGGTGAAACAATATGGCGATTTCATTTATTTACATATTTTATGCCTGACAACGAACATATTGAAAAATATACGAAGCTAATCGAAATTCGAACATAATGTATAAACAAAGAAAAAAAAAAGAATACAGTTTATACAGACAATCATGATTTGACGAAACGTGTAGAAACGGAGTTTGGTTTTTTTTTTTTTTTTTTTTTTTTTTTTTTTTTTTTTTTTTTTTTTTTTTTTTTTTTTTTTTTTGTTTTTTTTTTTTGTTTT
>JAPYZJ010007391.1:0-10258 GCA_030522765.1 Ophioninae sp. B BG-2022a
AATTACGGCGCGTACTTGGTATAATGCGTCTTTGCTATAAAAAATACATCTCTATAGGGGTTTTTGAGGTCGCTGATCACGAATTTGATGTCAAAAAAATTTTTTGACAACAAATTCACCCATAAATATTTATTAATACAGGTTTGATAATGTAAAAAACCGGCCAAGTGCGAGTCGGACTCGCGCACGAAGGGTTCCGTACCAAAGGCCGAAAAACAAAGTTTCTTGGATGAGAGCCCCCCTTAATTTTTAATTTAATTTAAGTTTTATTATTTATTGTTAGAGCGGCAACAGAAATACATCATCTGTGAAAATTTCAACTCTTCGGTTCGACAGACGAACCCACAGAGGAGCGAAAACAATAGGGTCCTGTTTTACCCTTCGGGTACGGAACCCTAAAAACGCTGATACAAGAGCAACGTTTAATGGAATAGATCGATACGTTCGTTTAGGTTTCATTAGTAGCCACTGTTTCATACTTTTCAGCTACTTTTATTTAAATACGCACACATGTCTATATACATATAAACCTCGGCGAACGGTATACGATACATTGGAGTAGTAGTGCATCGACGATGCGTTGTACGTGTTTTCGCCGAGGCTGCTTAATAAAAAAATTGTACGAAGGGCGTCGAGATCCGTCGCAAGCCCTCGCCGTTTCGGAGATGCGCGCTGTTTAAACAGTCGGAAAAACTAAAACGGTTAAATCAGTAAGCCCCCGCATTTCTCACCGACTAAATCAGTAAGCCCCCGCATTTCTCACCGACAATTACGTGATATCTACGAGGAAGATGGAAAAAACGTCCATTATCCTGTCGAATCGATGATATGTACGCTCGGACGAGAATCGCGGAAAACGTTCTTTTTTGTGAGCGAATAATTGGACCCTGATTATCTGGTCCGTCTCCGTGATAACCTGGACCCAGACGGACCACACGGATCCAAACGAATCGAAAAAGTTCACGATGTGCGTTATTTGCATAATTTATGAGTTAAAATATCGAAAGTAATAATAACGCGATATTTAGTAATAGAAAGAGGTTTTTCTAGTGAAAATGTTGAATCGTACAACGAACGGTACATACAATACGCTTTAAAAAGTACTGAATATTTAAATATTGCTGTACTTCAGGGCAAACTTGCCAATGATTTTACATCAATTAAAATATGAACTCTCAAACGATTTTCTTTCGCACTCGAACCTTCACAAACGATTCTCAGTCGATTGAAAAAATTGATCGTCTACGCTCAGTTCTCCAGGATAAGAAAAAAACGGAGGCCAACTTGACGCGAGAAATCAAAATTGTTATTATGCGAAAAATATTAACTCTCGAACGATTTTCCTTATCTCTCAACCTATTTTTTTATCATCTACGCCACATTTTAGATCCTTTGGGCAACTTTTCACATTCTCGGTTTGCAAAAGATGAGCAGGGTGCGCCCCATGCGTGACGCGGCCCTGAGGTTGTCCGCGTTTTGGAAATATTCTTACATTTTATAAAATATGAAATCTCAAACGATTTTATTAAACTCTCAAATCCTCACAAAAGATTCTTAAAGTGAAAGTAAAAAACAGTCTGAAAGGGCGTTTTTAGAAAAATCTAGGGTCTAACTAGACGCGAAAAATAATGTTTTTTTTTAACTATAACTCTCAAACGATTTTATCTAAACTCTCTAAAAGGATTAACATATATTAAAATTGGGTGTGTTGGGACTAATGGCCTCTGCACACTGCGAGCGATGAGCGAGAAAATGTTTTTCCGCTCATTCACACTGTAAGCGACGAACGACTCGGGCAACGCGCATTTGAGGCTAACTCAGTGTAAAGTTATGTGAAAAATAAATTTAGCGCCATGGCTGGTCCCTCGTCTCGTGACATTGAAACACACGAGGTATACACATAAAGTGTACCTGGAACTATTGTAAGTACTACATATCTATAAAATTGATGAAATAATATATTAGTTCGCCTGTGTTCGCTAGACGATCAAAAGATGGCTGAAAAATGTCGTCTGCTAAGCGTTTCAGCTTGTCGCGAGCTACGAAAGTAGAAACTTGGTCAACTCCGCGAGCGACGTCGCGAGGAGGGTCGCGACGAATGTGATGTTCGGAAAAGCAGAGCGCTCACTGGACATTGCTCGTCGCTCGTCGCTCATCGCTCGCAGTGTGCAGGTGCAGTAGTACGTTTCCGCCTTCGGCCGGCTGCACACTGCGAGCGACGAGCGACGAGCGATGAGCGATATCCAATGGCAACGCCACTCTCACAGAGCATTTCCGTTATACTCGAGCTCTCATTGGATATCGCTCATCGCTTGTCGCCCATCGCGCGCAGTGTGCAGAGGCCATGCGAGGCGTTTCCATTGCTTCACCGAATCTGTCCAATCGGTAGTGTTCATTATCTTTTTCAGTTGGTGATAACGAGTCGTTTCGCGCGGCAGTGTTTTCTCGAAGCTACGAGAGTCTCGTCGATTACGGAAAATTCAGGGTAGAAAAGCAGCCTTTGATAGTTTACCACAAAGCTGACCAATGTTGAGAAACAAGTCGAAACAAGGATCAAGCACAAAATTTAACTCTGAAGTTTGATGGGTGGAGCGCATACGCGGAAAAGAGACAAAAACATGAACAGGTAATAGACGCGTGTTAAAGGTGGAAAGAAAGCTTGCCCGAGACGTTGCGTTCTCCGTAACGCGTTGGGTAGGTGTTGTCGCGAGTGTAGGCGGTTACTCTCGACGAATCCGTCTCGGAGACTCGCGACTGTTTCTTAACGTAAATTTCTCCTGTCTCCGAGCAACAGCGCCAATTCGAACGAGAATCCCAGCAGCCGGAGGCCACTTTCCATAGAAGGACCGCGCCGCGACGATGGAGCCGATAGACACGTTCCGAGAGCGGCGCCGGATCAGCCCAGGCAGCCGGCCGATCTGCACGGTTTGCTCAGGTTCGCCGTGGAAGCTACCAAGGCCGAGGACGCTCCGCACTCGTCGCGCGTCCAGCCTCTCGACGAGGAGGTCAATATTCTCTCCGCTCTTGCGCCGTTTCGCACAACCCAAACAAACATAAATTAAGCAAGCTTCGAGCGATCGCAGCGCCGATATCGCTCTCTCGGGGTTTACGCTTTTATCCGTCTTTTATTTGATAATTTTATTCGATTCTTACTACTCGGCGCCACGCGTACTTTTTCTTTGAAGATTCGCTTCGTCGTTTTGTCTTCGGCTCGTGTTTCGCTTCGGCCGTACCGTTATTTCGATCCTTGTCCTTTTTCTCGTAAAAAATTGTTAGCCGTCGACACGGTCGTGGCTAGCGTTTGCTCAAAAACTAAAACTTGGGGCCAAGCGTGTTTTTGGTAAAATTGACGGATCTCGTAGTCGGCGTTGGCCCGAGTAACATTTTTCTTGTCGACGCTTACGAGCGGTCGCCGCTCGTACCGACGTCAAGACTCGACGACGAGCCGTGCCGGATACAACTTTTCTCCTCGCTAGGTGTAAATCTCTGCAGGAATTTGCTCATTAACCGGAAAGAATATTTTTGACGAATCGATATTCGTCGTCGCGAGTCGCCGAAAGATCGGGGCGACGCGATATCCCGTCGACGAATAGACGATGAAAAATTGAAGGATAAACGTTTGTTTCGTTTGTTCCGCAGCGAAAGAGATTTCTGAACGAAGCGCTGGACTCGATATCGGTAAATATATCGGAGGAGCTTCGGAAAGCGGTTAGAGCGTTGTCGAACGTGGCCGATCTCGGTATCGAGGACGATCCTACGGAGCACGAGGGCGCTCTCGAGAAAATAGCCGATTCCGTCGATAGCATGGATATAGCCAACGATTTTTACAAAATTGGTGGTTTCGCGATATTCGGAGCGTGCTTGAATTCGCCGCACGGAAGCATAAGATGGAAAGTTGCGGATATTATCGCCGAACTCGCGCAGAACAATCCGTTCTGTCAGGAGAGAATACTGGAGATGGGCCTGATGCCTGTACTGTTGGGCATGGTGGACACGGATACGTCGGAGCAGGCCAGAATCAAGGCCCTGTACGCCGTTTCTTGTGAGTCGATGTTCCACCGGTCGGAGCCGAGCTCCTCGACGATACTAACGCCAAATCTCCAAAGCTTTTCCCTCCGCCGTCCCTCCGTAAATCCGGCTGTTACAATTCCTACTCCGTTCTACGCCTTTCCGATGTATTCGATAAGTTTTGTTTATCGTTACGCGGGTTGGCCTCTCGGCTCGCACGGTGCTGCCGCAATATTAATATTCGAGCTGCTCGTCGAAACATTCATTTCGCCCTGACCAAACGTCATATTATAGACATTTGCTTTTTCATATATTTTTTGTGGAACGATCGAAGAACGCGTTTATAACCGAACTCGTTTTAACTCGAATACCAAATCCGTCCGTGTTGACGGAAGAAGTAACAATGACGAGTCCGATTGTTTTTGAAACAGTATATCGGCCGTTCTTGCGCGATCGATCCAACTTGAGCCGGGCCAATTTCGACTATTATTTTTCTCTTTTCCAATTGTAATGATATATTATTGAAATAGGTGTAATTGTACAAAGAGGGAACGGGGAAGCAGCCCGTCGCTGTCGGAAGGCCGACTCGTAACGATTTCACGAAAATTTACAAGACAGTGTCGAGTCAATGGCCCAACGGACGGGGGGCCATCTTATCGTCATTTTTTTCAAAATCCATGCAAACAAAGTAGATTTTATCGGCGTGCCGAACCCGTGACGAAAACAATGGAAAATAAAACGTTATTACCGGGGCCCTCGGTAATAACGCGCGGAAAACCCGAAATTTATGGAAAACCAAGTCGAGAAGTAACAAAGATATTTGTACGATTCGCTCGTCCCATGGGTAAAGTGCAAATTGCCGTAAGGTGTTCAAGTTCGCAACGTCGCGACGCAACGAAAATCATTATTTTCAAATTTCTCTCTTTTTTTTTCACTGCAATCGTAATTAAAATGCCTCAATAATTATACAAATATTCATTCTGATAAGCTAGAATTCAAATATGCAAAACAAAATATTTCGCCCAATAATAGATCCGAGGAAATAAAAAGATGCGAAAAGAATTTTCGTGGCGTCGGAACGATGCGAACTTGGGCTCCATCCCGTCGAAGGGTACAACGTTAACGCTGCATTTGCACTGTATCATTCCGACGCACGGATTCTTACGAAGCTTCAACTTTTATATATTCTTAATTCCGGGTTAAAGTATCGATCGGTCTTTTGAAAATACATCGGTTGGAAATAAATCTCGGTTGAAAGTGAAAAATGTTCCTTCGTCGAGAGTAGTCGCGCAGCCGTCGGTAGGATCGAACGGTTCGTTCGATATCTTCGAAGGAACGATTATACTTATCATTCGAGAGAACGAAAGCATTGTCGATTAATGGTCCGTACAAGGTTGGGCGGAGTATTCGAAGAAAATGGTAGCTATCGGATCGGTGTGACGAGCGTGCAACTTGCCGTTTCTTCCTAAAGGTATCCTCCGGGGTCACCCGCTCTCCCTGCGATACATGGACACGAATGACGGCTACTCGGTACTGCTGAGAGCCTTGCAGAGCCCAACGGAGAAGTTGCGGATCAAATCGGCGTTCCTGCTTTGTTCTTTGTGCAGCCGCGACAACGCGGACGAGACTCCGAGGGAGACTCTCGTCAAGATGGGACTGATCGAGCAGCTCTCGAGTCTATTGGGAAGCGAGAGCCTTCCACCGGACATGAGGTTGGTACCCCTTTGTTCGAGTAACGACGTATCTCGCTTGGCAGCGCGTCGTGATAGCGCACGACGAAACATCGGTACGTTTGTTTGTTTCCGGGCTTCCCGGGGATATTTAATCGTCGCGGTGTTCCGTCGGCGATACTGTTGGTCGCGTCGTCGAGTGACACGGCACCATCTCACGAACATTGTTAAGAGACCTAATATTTCTTCCGCAGGGAGCAAATGCTCGGAATTCTGGATGGTTTGACGAGCGGTGGGAACAACTCGACGGCGCTTCGGGAATGTCGCCGAGCAGAACTGGGTCTCGAGTCGAGCCTCGATCGGCATCTGCGCGCAACGACGGCGGAGGATAGCCCCGACGAGGCGCAATTGTGCAGATCTCTCCTCGATCGAATATTTTCCGATCAAGATACGGGGGGAGGCCTGGAGAGATAGTTTACATCGAATAACTCGTTTCGTAACGATGTCAGCGGTGCTTCTCGCGAGCAATCGAAACAAACAGACTATTTTCGTTTGAACGATGCTTATTTAACTCGTATTTCAATCTCGCGCCCATCACCGGCGTTCTTTCTATCGGCTCGCGAGTAACAACGAATCACTCGATAATCGTAGCGTTGCGACTCGCTCGAAAGAACGATACCGCCGTTTCAACAAATTTTACTAAACTGGCGCTTCGCTCGATTCTTCGCGTTTACGGAAATCCCCTATGCTCCCATATTTCGTCGACTAAAATCGGCGGAAACCTCGTTGAATCGTTCGAACAAACTCTTTTGGAATTCAACGGCGTTATCTTGAGCCTGGAACGGTAAGCTTACTTTTGTTTGACCTATCGCGGTAACCCTGCCCGATGAACCAGCCGAATTTTCATAAATTCCTACCTTCGCTCAAAATTCAACCGAGCGCGTTCAACTTGGGCTCGTGGTCTCTCAGTTTTCTAACGGAGAATCGCGTAGCTAGGAAGTACGATGAGTGTGTCACAAAAATTATGTAAAACGGCGAAAACACGGAAAATTCGTAAAAATGACGTTTTTTCCATCGACTCGTTCGGGGGGGATGGTCTTTCGACTCGGCTTACCCTTCAAAGGCTAATCTTCCATTTGGATTCAATTGTCAACGATACGTACGAGAATTGATAGAAACAAACCCAAACAAACGGACGCACGAAAATTTGTTTGTTCGATCGGTGGAGTTGGAAGAGACGGAGGGAGTTTCTTGAAGTTTATGGATCGATCAACGAGCAGGATTTACCGGGAGTACTCACTTTCGCCATCTGTGCAAGAATTGGAACGATCCGGTTATCCGTATCCGAATTGGCGATCGATGCGATTGTACTTTGCGCGCGTGCAAACTTCCGAATATTGGACATACCGTCCCGTGTAACGCGTCGCCTCGTCTCTAATCGCGTCTACGTTAGTTGATCGAAAAAATATCAATAGCGCATTGTACAAATAACGTCTTTCCTGACTCTATGGATTTTGGCAAATGTTCACCGCCGCCGATCTTATTCACCCTCGCTCAATAATATTATTTCAAAACTTTAAACGACGCGGCTTGATATTTTTCAGAGTTGCGCGTTTCGATGATCCAAGTGGCCCCTTCTCCGGTGGCACTCGCGATTCATTAACAAATGCTTATGTGTGTGTGCGCGCGTGCGTGGAAAAACGTACGATTAGGAAGAATGAGGTATACGGAAATGATTCGTTTCATCTCGCCTCCGATAATATTATTACCGTTGTGTTAAAATATTTGTTGATAATGACAAATTTTACCAGAAATGTGCAAAACTCAGGAATGTCTATACAACTCCTGGGACACTTTATAAAATACCGGATCGATTAACAAAACGTGTAAATAACTCTCTTACCTCTACGCAATTCCTAGAAAATATGTAAAGTGCCTAGGAATTTAATAAAACGTATCATCGCAGCATTGGCAAATGCATGAAATCAAAAAAGAGAGATACATCGAGTCACGAAATGATATTTTAATATTTCATCTATTTGAGAATCGTGCAACGAATCAACACCCTCTTCGAACTTTAAAAACAATCCTCCACTTTCAACTTTGAGTATCACGAATGATAAAACGAAAAGAAAGAGAACCCTTGTACGAAACGGACGATGGACGCAAGAACCGAACTAACGAAATGTAACATCGTACGTTCGAGCCAACGAGCGTCCAACAAGCGTAAACGATAGTCTACTTTGAATTATCATTATATTCCAAACATCAAATCCATACTCGATATCCGATATTATTTTGGTAATCGCTCGTTCGGACGATTCGAGATCGCGCATGGATCTCGAAGCGGCGCCGCTTGGTTATTTCGACGGTGAGACTCTCTAGAGCCGTTACCACTGCCTGGTTTATCGCGGATTACGAACGGGTACGCGGCCCGATATCGGGTAGGCCCTTCATCTCCGAAATAACGTTTGCGCGACGGACGATCAATCTTGATCCGGCGTATTTCTCCGGTACCGTTTATCCTATCGATTCGCTCGAGTTTACCAACCGCCAAATATTTCCACGTTCCAAGTTGAATGCGTTTCTACCGTATTGTCGAGCAATGCGCGTTCTTCGTTTTATTTCACGCGTATCCCGATCTCGTTTTACGAATGATCTATAATTCCGTACTGGATGGATCGTCGGACGTCGCGTCGGTGCGAATAAAATTGTTTCGTTAATAAGTATACGGTTCGATAGGTGTCACGAGGAGGGCCCATTGGCTCGTGGTACTCGCTCGACGCACGGAAGACGACGATATTTGCGTACAATACCGGACTCGTCGCGGCGATCCGTTATACAGTGCAACCTTAATATAACGAACCTCAATATAACGACTTCCTCGATTTAACAAATTCTTCGTAATCCCCTTGAACAAACCTCAGTTCAACGAATAACGAATATTTTCTTGTTCCCCTCCGATTTGTTAAATCGAGGTTGCACTGTATACGGTCAAACCTGGATAGGCGAGAGTTCAAGGGAGCACAATCTCATTCTCGCTTATAGAGGTTTCTCACTAACCCGAGTTTCACGCTAATGCAGGCACATGGGTAGCGTTTCTCTCTTATCGGGGTACGCAGCAATACCAAGTCACAGCAAGTACGAATGTAGTAAATATGTAATATGATAAAATTATGTGCATGATATGCACAACATATATTAGGTACACATACATTTTTAAGTGCTTACGAAAGGAAAAGAAAAATTCATGTACTATGTAATTTTATTTAAAACTTATTTGCACTTAAAAAATCCGTCAATTTCGTTTGGGTTTCTGTTTTTGTATTTTGAATGTTTTTCTCTAACGAATATTGCTTGATCGACAACCGCCGCGTATTCAAAGTACTCATGGACCGTCTCCGACGCATTTAAAGCTTGCTTCATTGGAATGATCTTTATTTCCGTTTCCGGAATCTGTGCCTCGTCTTCACTGTCATTTCCAGCAATACAGGTGTTCACACAATTCTTAACGATATCGTCGTCGGTTTGTTTTCCAGTGGTAGTTACGTCGTCAATTTGAACGAAATCTTCGAAGCTCGGCATTAACATATTGGATTCGTGAGACACAAGCTTAGTCCATTCCTCGTTGCTAGGTCCAACTTCAACATCATTTTCCTCTGGCAGGTCTTGCTCATCTGTACTTTTCCAAAACCCAGCTTTCTTGAAGCCGTTTTTGACAGTAACGTCACCGACTAAGTACCGTGCTCTTCTAGCAAATTTCATGGCTAGAAGTACGGTGATGTCAGGGCTACTGTTTTTTTCCATACTCGTAAGAATATGTTTAACGACTTCTCTGCGATAAAAGCGTTTGAAAGTGTGCATGATGCCTTGATCTAATGGTTGAAGTTTACTAGTGGTGTTAGCAGGTAAAAACATTACTTTTACGTTTGCAAGTGTTGGTAAGTCCGTATGGACACCACAGTTGTCAATGAATAGCAGAATTTTTTTTTCGTTTTATCTTCATTTTTTTGTCAACTTTTTTCAAACAATCTTTAAATATTATCTTGGTCATCCAAGCCTTTGTATTATTGGCATAATCAACGGGTCGAGTCTTGACACCTTTAAAACATCTAGGTCACGTTGATTTCCCGATGATGAGAAGTGGGAGTTTGTCCGTACCACTCATGTTTACACACTGGAGAAGTGTAAGGCGTTCCTTGCTTTGTTTTCCTCCATGGAATTTTTCGCCTTTAAACGTAAATGTTTTATCCGGAACGCACTTGAAAAACAAAGCTGTTTCATCCGCGTTGTAAATATCGTCTGGTTCATACCCTTCTAAAAGATTTGGCAGATCTTCAGTCCAGTGGTTGCACACACCTTGGTCCACAGATTTACTTCCCCAGCTGCTTTTTTTGAAAGCTATCTCATGATGCCTTTTAAAACCCTCTAACCAGCCGTTGCTAGCAGAAAAGTCCTTAGTCCAGTCAAATTACGAAAGGAAAAAACACTAAATTTGACCTTTTGGAGACTATGCAGGATCGATAGGGGGGTATATTCTGAGCATATATACCAATTTGAGGGATTCTGGGGAGGTCAGC
>JAPYZJ010007392.1:0-10666 GCA_030522765.1 Ophioninae sp. B BG-2022a
AAGCATTTTGAAGAGAAAATCATAACGAAGAGATTGAGCACAGAGTGGAGTGCCAAATCCTAAAGGAAAAAAAGTTATCGATGATTGAGTGAAAAAACTGTTTTTGACCCAAAATCCAAAAAAATGTTGCATTTTTAATATTTTTTTTATACGGTCTATTTTGATGTAATCTGATCCCCTGAGCACGAATTTACCATTAATTTTCTCCAAAACCCAAAATTTTCATAAAAAATCGTAAAAAACGTTTAAAAACACGATTTTCACTGTGTGTGTGTGTATATATATATATATATATATATATATATAAAGACACGAGTGATCTTTCGCTCGACGGATGTTCGAAGGTATATATCTTTGTTCCTTCCGGCTAACCAGAATAAACGTGTTAAAGTCCCGGCGCACCGATCATCGAGTTACATTGTAGATACGTGGACGTACATATATACATACATCTGTAGACAGAAACGTATACAGAAAATGTTGCGAAACGTGCTTCGGGCTTATATAATCAATACATAGACCAAAAACATAAACGATATATATTAAACAAAACATATATTTATTTCATCAAAGTTTATTATTTATTTAATTATTTAATTGTTTTTTAAAATGATTCTAAACAAAAAAATGTATCTATATGTAACATAAGTATATATATATTCAATTGTAAATAATATTAAAAATATCAATCATTTATTCTTTTGTAAAGATTTTTTTATCTTTGCAAAACGTGGGAAGGAAGGAAGGAAGAATGAAGAGGGATTTTTATCGTAGACGGTTTCGGGATTGAATGACGCGTCGATTTTCGAGTCAGAGAAAAAAAAAGAATGGTTCGAAGGCTCATTCGTACGTTCGTAGACTTTTTGGCGTCGCCCTCGTTCAATTCTCGCGGAGGAGTCTTTCGCCTCTTCGGGTTCGATACGAGAGAGCTTTTTATACGATTCCTAGTTTCCTCTATTCAAGACGGGAGGCGAAGAAATAATTAGACAAATAAACCAACAAACTCACGTGGGGGGAAAACTTTTTTTTTAGACACGAAAAGTGGGTGCTGCGTGGTCGGAAACATTGGAGGATTCTAATTAGGATCTAAATTATTATAAATGATTTTAAAAAAGTTACAAAACATAAAACTAAAAAAAAAAATTATAAAATATCAACAAGATAAAATAATTAAAAACTAATTACTTCCCAATTTAATTACCAACAATGAATTATTAAATCAGTAATATAAAAAAATATGCTCAATCGAAAATAAACCAAAATCACTTAAACATAATTTTAAAAAATGTAATAAAAAATTAATAGAATTAAAAAAATAACGGATAAAATATTTTTTTACATTATTAACAATTCTAAAATTAATTAACGACTTGCCAACTTTTCGGTCTCAAACACCCTGAAAATCTTCCCGATATTACCTCCACTCCCAGCCTTCCCTTTCAACCCCCTCCCTCACCTATAAATCGATTTTTCTTGTTGTTTTCTTATTTTCGAAATTCCAGCATTCGAGGCTTCCGGTCTAGAAGCTATGAGGGCCCAATTGTGCCTTTAAGGTTGCAGATTTAATAAAATAAAATTCCCTTCCCCCACCCCGTCACTTCGTCGCCGATGACTTCCGGAGCTTTTTCCTGTGCGGTGCCGCATGCACTTATTCGTTCCATTACCGACGGTGGTAAGGCAGAACGGTAGGGAATTCGTTTGGGTTAAGGGAAGGCGCGGGGGTGGGGGGAGGCAAAAGGGGGTTGATAGTGACATCGGAGGGTTGACACACCATTATGTGTCATTTCCGTTGACGTTCGGGTGTTTCGGTCTTCAAAGGGGGTATTGGCCCGTCCCGAATAGACGTCAGACGCTCCACGGGACGAGAAACCATTAATATCTGATGTTATACATTTATATAAAGGTGGTGTACTCGCGCACTTCCGTTTTAGCGACATCAGCACCAACGGAAGTCTTACGGTACGTCCTCGTACCGGATGTCATTTCATCGTCAAAGGAATCGAGATTGCGTTTTCCCCGGTGCGCGTTGAAGTATATAAATCAACAAATAAACAAATAAATAAATAAATTTTCTAACGAATGGAACGTTGGCGGAGCAAATATGACGGGCGGGGCGGGGGGAGGGATTAAGGGGGATGAAATTCCAAGGAGTTCACATTGGAATTCTAGCTTTTCATCTCCTTTCCTTTTTTATCCTCGATATATCGCTTGGGAATTAATTCGATTAGTTTTTTTAAAATTTTTTTATCGGGTAATATTAACGATTTTTTTGTTTAATTTTTTTCTTCTTGCTTTTTGGTTTATTTTTTATTTTTGTTGCTTTTTTTATTTTTGTTTTGTTTTTCTTTTCGTTTCGGCTTTTTGATTCTTTCTATTTTTCCCTCAGCACGTGTTGGCTCGGAACGAATTTTGAATTTACTTTAATTATTTTCCTCTTTTTTGCTGTTTATTTTTTTTCATTTTCTTGCTTTTCTTTAATTTGTTCTTTTTTTTTTGGCTTTTTGATTTTCAATTTTTTTCTCGGGCATTGCCTCGAAATAAATTCAAATTAATTTTTCTTCTTCTTTTATTTGGAGATGAAAAATTATATTTTCAACGTTTTAATTTTGTTTTCTTTTTGGACGTTTTCGATTTCCAGACCGTGACTTTTGATTGGACCAGTAGAGATCGAGACGGTGTTGGCGATATGGAATAATTCAGGTGTGCTTACGGGCTTTGACAGATCGTAGGTAGAAGCTGTGGGACATTCGTTCGAGTAGAAATATATTACTGCATTGAATTTTGAATTTTCACGGTGGAATATCGATTTTTACGGGGATTGAAAATGCCAGGGGAGAAAATGAAACTTCGAGTGGTTGCTGTTGGGGGGGGGGGGGGGGTGGTGGTGTGCATTGCACTTGAACGATTTTTTTCCAGATATAACCTGAAAATGAGATTTTTTTGAAAATAACGATTTTTCTTTAAGCATAATAATAATATTCAATCATAAAAAATAATTATTCGAGAAGTATTGATAATAAACGTTTTTAAAAATCCCTTTTGTTTCTAATGAGGAAGTTGAGAGAGAAACGATTTAAAAAATTGAATTTTTCATCGTCAACAATTTCCTTCGAAGAAATTCACAAAATTGGAAAAATGGCACTCCGACGGTGCAAACTTTGATCTCGTCGAAAAAGGAAATTCGAATTATTTTGTAATTAGGAAATTCCCGTACACAGACACGTGTTTTCATTCGAGATTTTAGGGGGGTCCATATTACCACCACTCGGGTGAAAAACCGTTTTATCTATCAGCTGCAGCGACGCTCCTTCCACTGAACGTAAAAGCTCTCTTGATAAACGACACAACTGGTTGAAATTGCGAAACCTCAGTGTCTCAAGATAAGGTGGAAAATTCACATAACCGTGAAACACCCGACGAAAAAAAAAAAGATCGCCAATGTTTTATTTAATTAAACGTTGTCTCGTTATCGAGACGTAATCGTTTGATTAAAGAGAAGAGAAACCCTTCGCGAGCATAGTTTTCCGAGGAAACGCTACGCGGGGTTTCATCCCATGAAAATTGAGAATGGCCAATCAACGAAGCTTTTCTTTTCGTAAGGAAATTGCGGCGAGACGATGCGACGAGCTTCTTTCGTGGGCAGACTCAAAAATTAGTTTGAGGATTCCTGCTGTGTTCTTATTTTTCCTGACGAAGTCTAGAAAATTTGGTTGTTTATTCATTCTCAATTATTGTAAAAAATATTAAAATTTATCAACAAAAAAAAGATAGAATATTCAGAAAAGATCAATCCAAATAACATTCAAATAAAAATAAGAAAACCATTTTGTTATGGTATTTATCATAAAAAACTCTATTTATGATAAATATCATAAATAGATAGATTTATGATATAGTAGATTTGTTTTTTTAATTTATTTTATTATTTTTATTTGAATTTTATTTGGATTTATTTCAAAGTAATTAAAATTTTTTAAAAAATAATAATAATAAATATCAAATGAAAAATTCAACGTATGTGTTGATGAATAAAATATAGCCTTATTTGCACAACTTTCTATAAAAGATTATCACAAAATAATAAATAATCAAAACAAATATTTGGAATAATAATATTTCATTAAAAAATAACATAATTAGCACTAAAAATATAAGTATTTATAAAAAATAAAGCGATAAAAATAAATAAATAAATAATATTTTTTGAGTAATGTAGTAATACAGCCTCATAATCATACAAGAGTCAGAAAATTAGCAATAAACAACGTACGCACGAAAATATTTAAAAACAATAATAATAATAGCAATAATCGAAATAAAAGCAATGTCAAAATTGATGGCGTCCAAACGATGACGATATTACCGACAACAACATATAAAGTAAAAAGAATCGGGGAACCGGTTCGTTTCGCGTACCAATATCGAGAAGTTTTAATTCGCTGTTCGAAATCGCGACTCGCCTGTTTCACTAAAAAAACTCGAACGGAAAAGCTCGAAGCACTCAAGGACGAGAATCGAAGTGTCGAGTGTCAAACGAAAGCTGAACCAATTCAGGCAACTTTGGCTCCATTCCCTGACAATGCGCACGTATTTTCTCGTAAAGAAGACGTACGATTATATATATAACATTTTTGTTTGGCTTTGTTTGTTATTTTATTTTTTATTTCGAGAATTTTTCTTCCTTATTTCGATGATAATTAATTTCGTTTTTTTTTTACATTTTTAATTCTTCAATCATTTTTAATTATCGAATTTTGTCCATTGTTTTTTGTTTGACCGAAGTTTTTTTGATAAATTGGCAAGGATATTTGGATTGGAAACGAGGATTATTTACGATTCGTGTATTCAATCATGTTTTTATTGCGAGACAATTGTAACGTCGTTATGGTGCATTATCTTCTGACGGGAACAAAAGGGGAAAAAGAAGAATCACAATTTTGTCTTTGTCCCTCGTCCCGGGTCTACTGTGTTGAATTTTTCAAGCAAAAGTTAAGAGTTTTTAGAATTGGAATGTTTCTCCATTCAGGTCGGGGGCGAATTTTTCATCGACGAGTAATTTCTGTTTTATTATTATTATTATTATTTTTTTGTTCTATACATCGAAAGAGATTTTTGTTTTTATAGGAACAAATAAAAGTGCTGACGTAATTCGAAATAATGATTATTAGTGCACATTAATATTATTGTTTCGGTATACAATTCGATCGTACAAATAAATAAATAAACGAATAAATAAATAAACAAATAAATAAGAAAATAAATGAATGAATAGAAAATAGGGAAATTTTAACTAACTTAAGATTAATTTCGTTTAAACAGGAATA
Source organism: Ophioninae sp. B BG-2022a (assembly GCA_030522765.1). Lineage (NCBI taxonomy): Eukaryota > Metazoa > Arthropoda > Insecta > Hymenoptera > Ichneumonidae > Ophioninae sp. B BG-2022a. The sequence goes on from JAPYZJ010007392.1 coordinate 5,325, forward strand.
GGAAAATTTAAACTTTATTTTATTGAATACACTCGACCTTATTTTATTTCAAAAATATATACTAGACCTCATTGTATTGACCTGAGATAAATTTCATTTATTTTAACGTCTTTTATTTACAAATTTAGAGTTTACAAGAACGCGCCTCAAATTGAAATTCTGGAAGACCGTTCAATTCGCGTAAAAGTTGAAATGAGTTCCGCCTTGTTTTGAATTTATCCACTCTCCTTATCATCCGAGTAAAGATTAGATTTTAATCGGAGCTTTAATTAAAGAATAGCCGACTTCAATTAAACTTTCAATCGAATTATACGTCTATTTCCCCTCAATGATTTTTCTCCTTGACTTTCCTGTAAATAGTAAAGGAAAATAACCTGTCAGTCTTCGATTAAATTTTCATAAAAAATATATTGTCTTTTTCATTATAATATGCAATTGTTTAAATATTTTTTTAATCGAAAATACCTTTTCATCGATCTAAAAAAAAGTAATCTTTTGAGTACTTTTTCGAAATAACCAATTGTTTTTAAACAATAAAATTAAATACTTAGAGTAACTTTTTCAACAAATTCAACACTGAAAAATTGATTTCCAGTAAAACATTTTCATTAACAAATGTAATCTTTTAAATAATCCTTTGAATTAAAATAATCTGCGTTTAATGAAAATAAGGTCACGTTTACTTGACTTTCTTTATTTACAAGGTCAAGATTGCTTGACCTCATTTGTTTATATGGTGACGAGTACTGGACCTTATTTTTTTACAAGGTGAAGTGAACTTGACCTCATTCAGTTACGAGGTCAAATCAATTTGATCTCATTCAATGACGAGGTCAAGTTCACCTAACCTTGTTTCATTGAATTATCGATTTTCATCAAACGAGGTCAAATTTATTCAGTTGCATTAAAATGAGGTCAAGTTTTAATATCGGCTGCATTAAAATGAGGTCAAGTTTTAATATCGGCTGCATTAAAATTAGGTCAAGTTTTAATATCGGCTGCAATAAAATGAGGTTAAGTTTTCATATCGGCTGCAATAAAATGAGGTCGAATTCGTTAGGCTTTAATAAATCGAGATACGATTATTCTCAATGTTTCTATAATCAATGTTTATTAAATCCACCAACATATAAAATTCCATATTGCAATAAAATCTTAATAATCTCGGATATGAATAAAATGTTTGCGAAAAAAAAAAATCTTTTCCGTTCCGGACTTGTTCACGTCACTTGGACAAATGTGGCGGGGTTTACGATCGGGAGGTTCGGACGCTCGTAAAACTCGGACATTGGGTACCAAACGAGGCGCGCTTGGATTTCGGAGGGCGGATCAAACCAGGTTTTACATCATATACGATTCAACAAGTGTTCCAATGGTGTTCCTCGACCTCGTTTTATCACCGATAGCACGTCCACAACCGGGTTTTTTTTTTTTTTTCGAAATCCATTTTTACCTCTATTACGACATGCACAACATTAGCCAATCTTTTCACTGCCCTTCTTCCACGGCGGTGACGATTTTTTTTTTCTGATACATGTATCGCAGGATACTCGAGTGACTCTCGAACGCGACAAAGTTGATGGAAAACTTCGCAAACGAAGCGTAAGAAATGATTAATTAATTCGCAGTTAATTGATTATTGTTTCTGTTATGTTTAATTATTTTCTGTTATTTTTTTCATGTTTCAAAATATCGATTCTTTTACATTTTTCAAAAGATTTTTTTTTATTTCAAACATCCTGAACTCTGTGGTTTTAGAAAAATTGGGGAAAAAAACTTTGCACTGAAGTGGACTCGATTCTGTCAATTTTTGGAATCTCGATAAATATATTTTTGCAAACGGAACTTAAAACAAATGGAACTTTGCAAAACGATCGAACCCAAAAATTCTATTGTCGATATCTGAAGATTTTCAGGACCCCTTAATTATCATATAGACAGTCAAAGGGGTTGCGAAAAATTTCGAGAATTAAAATATCATAACATAGAAATTCATTGAATAAAAAATTTATGAAATTAAACATTCATTAATCTATCAATATATTAAATGAAAAATTCATTAAACTATAAATTTTTTAAATAAAAACAATGTTAAATAACAATTATCAAAAAAGACCCAAAAATAGCTCCAACTCTCCTTTCCAAATTTTTTTCCCTTTCGGCCTAAATTTTCTGAAAATTTTCTGATTAAATTGACAAATTACATTTCGTAAATTGACCTCAAGATCCCACTTCACTCCCTATTACTAAAGTTTCAAGTTTTTTCTACCTCTCAATAAAAAAATAGAAAAACCATCTCCCCCCCTCTCAGGATAAAAAAGTATAATTTCCGATATCGTCGCAGTGATATAACCTCGTTTGAAACTTCGAAGAGCGACGTATAAATATACCAAGAAGATTTTTCTCAGTTACGGATAATTTACGTTTACCGGCGAGGTAATGTCCCCCCCTCCCCTCACTCTCTCTCTCTCACTCTTTTTTCTTTCTTTTCCTTTTTTCTCGTTCTTTGAACTTTTCTTCGGAAAGATTCTCTATTTTTGAGTTTAATTAATTAGTGTATAATTTATTGATGGTGAAAGGTTTCTCTTACTTTATTATTTCATTACTTAAATCAACAAACCCAAACAAACCCAAACCATTAGAATTATTGTTAGTTCTAGGTTTATTTTTCAAGTTTTTTTTTCGAGTTTTACTTTTAAGGTTATTTCGAGTTGTGTTGCCCGTCGTCAGTCAAGTCAGTGGTACGATTAAAAATCTTTGAACATTTTTGCGTTTTTTGATTTATATTGCGTCGTTTTTGTTTATATTGCATTTTTCGGTTTATATTGCGTTTTTTTGTTTATATTGCGTTTTTTTTAAATTTATATTGCGTTTTTTGATATTTTTTGTCATATTACGATTTCGTTATCATTTTGTTAAATTTTTATATTCCACTCCGTTATAATTTTTCATTTTTCCCTAATGGCTCGAAATTGTTTTTTTTTCCGGTCCATAATAAAATTCATCATCGTCATCATCATCATCATCATCTCTCTCTATCTCGATTTTGCTCGCGACAATTTATTTAACCTTTTTTCCCATTTTTCTTCTTCACCAGTTAATGTCGTTCACCCAATTCTTTTTCGTTCATTATTCAAGGACCGCATACGGGCTTTCGAGCCTTTAGTAGCCAGGATACGGATATTAGTCGAGTTGCCGAGGATAAAGAGTCGCGGACGCCGGGAGGGGGGGGGGGGGCGGTGGAGGGGGGGGGGGGTGGGGGGGGGGGGGGGGGGGGGGGGGGGGGGGATACCTATTACCTCTTTGGAACGGGAGACTGGAGGTACGAGCGCGTATACGCGAACATTGCTTCTCCGCGTGAGTGTACGGGAGACTCGCTGGGTTCGACCCGACCCGGATGCGAATCGCATGCTTCCACGACGTGTCGCGGGAATCGGCGAAAAATCTCGGGGAAATGGCTTTTCCATGGATTTCTAGTTATGTATTTGTTTAGTTATGTATTTGTTTATTTATTTATGTATTAGTAGTTTTTTTTAGTTGTAGCATTTATTTATGTACTTATTTATTTGTTCATTTATTTGTTTGTTGATTTGTTTATTTATTTATGTATTAGTAGTTTTTTTAGTTGTAGCATTTATTTATGTACTTATTTATTTATTTGTTCATTTATTTATTTATTTATTTACTTGATAGGATTATTTATCAACATTTTTATTTGTTTGCTATTTGAAAAGAAAAACCAGATATTCGTTGAAGAATTAAATTTATTTTGAACAATAATTAGAAAATAAAGAATTTTTAGCGAGACCTTCGTCTTCAGCTAAGCTGTTTCATTGGACGAACGATTTTTCGAAATTTTAGCTTAACGTAAGAACCCCTTAATAGAAAAGAAAATAAATTATTCGAAGAAAAAAAAATTCGGAAATAAAAAATCGTCCACAAAAAAAAAATAAAAAACTTCTCTTGAAAAAAGAAAATTCCACTCAGTTTACAACAAGGCTCATCGACTTTTAGTCCACTTTTACCAAATTCTTTTTCTCGTCCCAATCTTTTTTTAAAAAGTCCCAAAATTTGATTTTTTAAATATTTTTTACTCAAAATGTTTTTTTTTTTTATTTAATCGATTTCACTGTGAAACTGACGTTTTGGGCACCCACCGATGGATCCGCAGTCGAGAATTGGAACTTCGTTGCACCAAAGACACGAGAAGAGAAAAACATTTTTTTTTTCTTTTTTTCTAATCTGGCGAGCTTCGATAACTCGCGTCGCGTTCTGATATGTTGAACGGCTTCCGCTCGGCGAGACGAAGTAGTAAAGCTCGGGTATGCGCCGACGAAACGTAGCCCGGGAAGGCATTCACGAGCTCAATTTCAACATAACTATTTTTCCGGTCGGTATTTCCCAACCGGATGTATGTATTTTCGCTTGAGTACATACGGGGCCTTCCGTGTCGTCTCGTCGTGACGTCACGTCCCCGAAACTTTAAAAATAATATGATTAATGTCCCCGAAATGATAATAATAATAAAAATACAAAAATAATAATAATAAATCAATGATCATTATGATTATTATTATTATTTATATTATTATGTTTTTAAATGATTTTAATTGTAATTGTGTAATAATATAACAATTTAACTGTAATAATATAATGAGATAACTTGAAAAATTTTAGAAAAATCTTAATGCAATTATGACAACAATAATTCTGGTATAGAAAAAATATTAAAAAAAAAGAAAAATGATCATAATCATAATTATTCGGATGATTGTTTTTCAGTTTAATAATCATCTTGAACGAATCACTTTTAATTAACTGTACAATGATTATCCCAGATAATTAATTTAAAAAAATAATAACAATACTAACAAATTAATATCATAATAATAATAATAATAATAAAAATAATCAATAATAACAACGCAAAATAATAATGACAAAAAAGCTAATTAAAAAAAATAATTAAATAATAATAATAAACAAACCCAAACAAATGACAATGCACAAAATAAAAAATCGTTCGTTCTTCTTTATCACCAAGCCAGAACGTGTGTCGTTTTTTTTTTACTACCAAGGATCCAGACCATCGACGTTAGTATCAATTTGGTCGACGAAAATGTTGCTCTTTACCCGGTCGGATTAAAAATAGAATTGGGTCGTAGCTACAAAGCAGAGGAGCAACAGAGGGCTCCTGGTGAGCTTTGGCGATGCAGGCCTTTCAGAGCTTGAAAACACGACCAGGTGTTCACAGATCCTAGAAAGAGGGGGGGGGGGGGGAGATTGGCGAAAAGAGGTTGGGGGGGGGGGGGGGGAACCCAACGGACCGGGAATGGCGAAAG
>JAPYZJ010007394.1:0-10157 GCA_030522765.1 Ophioninae sp. B BG-2022a
CGGCTAAACGGTCACCGCACCAAGTATCAGCCTCTCTCGATGCTGCTTAACTTCGGTGATCGCCCGAGCCGCACTTCGACCGCCCAGCCACCAGCGTCGTATAACTTTATATAATTTTATTTAAATTTAGATCATGTTTAATCATTTGCAATAATTTTAAATACTTTTGAAGAACATTAAAGAATTTTTTATTTTGATTTGAATACCGAAGCGATAAAGTAATGATGCTTAATGGAAAACAAAAGGAAATATTGCCGCTTAATAAATCAAACTTTAATTGAAATGTTTTCCAAAAGAATGAAGAAATGAAAAAAAAAGATTGATGAAAGAAAAATAATAATAAAAGAATTTTTGTAAAGCATGATTTTTGGTTTCATAGTTACTGTTTTTGTTTTAATTTTGAATTTAGTTATTTCAAAATGAGCACTCCAATAGGATAAATAACAGAATAAACAATCACTTCAATATTTGGTAAACAATGGGTTAGTTAAAAAAAAATCAAGTAAGAGATTTATTTTTCGAAATTGATAATTCATCGATCAATAACGAATTATCAATTCATGATCAATTTAATTCTTTTTGAATATTTTTAATAAACAATATTCTTCCTTCATGAATTAAACACTGTAGAACGTTTAAACACGTCAAGTGTTTAGTTCGACATTTTGTTAGAAGTTTAACCAGTAACTAGTTACTCAAAAAGAAAAATATTGCTTAAGCGGTTGGAAAATATTTAGCCTGGAAATTCAAAGAATTTTTTATCTCAACCATTCCGAATTTTTAGTCACTAATATAAGCAGCGGTTATCCCTAAAACAAGAAGAATATTTTAGCTCACCAGGTATAAATTTCTATATATTAGGTTGTCAAATATTTTTCTTCTCCCTTTTTGTCTTTTGAATTTCGCCGCTGTGTACAAAGCGCTACAGAGCTCGTATCTGGCAATACTATACATTATTTGAATGGTTTTGACATAACCTACAAAACGACGCTATGCATGATTAGTTGTTTTTCTTCGTTAAAGGCTGTTTCGGAATAGAGTCAGGTGGAAGAACGGGAATCACTGCGGGCGAAGGGGGTGGGGATCACGCCACTCGAATGTTCTGGAAGCTTCGGGCGAAATTAACCGATCCTCCAATTGAATGTCACAATCAATTACGATTTATTATTTACAATTACCGCACTTTTGTCAGACAGTCTCCACACTTAACAATTGATGGTTCTCACGCCCGAATAGAACCAAATAGAAAATAAATCGTGACTACAACTCGAGACTCCGCGACTTTCAAACCGTAGCCGCAATTTAAGTTTTAACAGAACTCGCAATGATAAAACCACTCATGACCCGCAACATGCTCCCATCGAGCCCAAACGTACGAAAATTATCCGAAGGAGATACGAAGCCGGAGGAGCACCGGAATTTGTTCGGTTGAGGTGATTTGACCCGTTAATTCAGAGAGTTACCTATTTCCACCGCGCTCGAGACTATAATGCCGAACTTGTCTGGCGGGCGAGCCCTCTCCCCTCTAGCACGGACCGAGTCCTTGACGAAAGGAACTGTCGAGAATATGCTAGAAGGTTCCGAAAAATGGACCACATACGACAATGTCCAGCGAAAACGGTCGTGGTCGAAGGCCCGTGAATCGTCTGAAACAGTGGCCAAGCCGGGATTGACGGCCAGGAAGGGTTTGGGCCCGGACGGCCAGACGCTTAATTCTACCATCTACTACGAACAACTGGACCGCCTGAACCAGGCGATCGATCAGAACCGTCCAGAATTGGCCAACAGAAAGGGTGTAGTGTTCCACCAGAACAACGCCAGACCACACACTTCGTTGATGACTCGTCAGAAGCTAGAGGAGCTCGGAGGAGGTTTTATCGCATCCGCCATATAGCCCGGACATAGCGCCAAGTGATTACGACCTGTTCCTGTCCATGGCGAACGCCCTTTGTGGTGGGAAGATGGACTCTAAAGAGGCTTGTGAAAAGTGGCTGTCCGAGTTCTTCGCAAATAAGGAGGGGGCTTCTACGAGAGGGGTATTATGAAGTTGCCGTCTAGATGGAAACAGATTATCGAACAAAACGGCACATATTTGAACTAAATCCGATCACTGTAACACTTTTTATAAAGGATTTAATAAAAAGCAAAAACGCTGAACGTAGGTAGTTGACAACATAATAGAAAAAAAAAGAAGAAAGAGACATATGGAGAAAGCAATAAAACCGTTTTACAGGTTATTGATTTCGACAGTCAGGATGACTGAAGAAAGTAAAGAAATACGGAGAAAAGCAGAATTCCCCATTACACAATTTTCCTCAACCCCAGGAATTTATTATGAACAGATAGCAAAATTGCATACAGTCAAGGAGATATGGAAAGTAGCCATTCGCATGGATCTTCTACCAGTGACACAAAAAGAAAAAGGCATCCGGAAAGTAATAAGGAACTTAAAACAAGTATGCCAAAAAATGCCAGTGGACAGATTTTGCCCTCTTCTCACGAATACAGTAGATCCTGTGGAAGATAAAGTAGAATCAGAAATGCAAGCAATTTATGATATCACTGGCGCAAAAGAAAGATTACATAAACGAGGATTAATAGACGGGTTAGGCTCAATCATTATATCGATGACGGAAAATTTCGATGCGAACGATGCATTAAAAATCGAAAGCGAAATAACCGCGGTAATGAGAAAACAAAAAACAACTGAACATGCATTAAAAGAATACTTGCAAATACAACAAGCAACATTGGAAATGTTCAATCAAACAGCACATCGCCTTGCGACAAACGAACAATCACTAAGCCGTATGGTAAGCAATGTACAACAAGGATTAAACAACCTGGCAATAGACGTTATAGCAAGACAACAAATAGACGAGAGTTGAAATGCAATCAGTGTAATAGCAGAATCACTACAGAGCGATATACGTCAGTTATCAAATTTCGTAATAGGAATACCGAAGGGAAAAAGTAACCCCGCCAAACTTTCGCCTAGACAAATTCAAGCATAATTAAAAGAAGCACAGTTAAATCTGCCAACAGGATTAAATCTTCCAACGACAATAAAATTGGAAGATATGAACGAATTACTTGAGATATCAGAATTAGGCGCATATGGCGTGCTAAATACTCTTACGATTGTCATAAAATTTCCATTAGTCACGAATAATGAATTCGACATAAACAAAGTCCATCCACTACTTGTTTGAGTAGAAAAGAACACGTTTCAATTTATAAAAACCTCGGTAAAGAACATTATAATCAATCAAGGTCGACAAGAATACTTGTCGTTAACAGAGAGCGAATTATCCGACTGTAAACATAGAAAAAATCAATACTACTGTCATCCAAAACGTGCCAGACAAATAATAAGGCTTGACGAATCTTGCGAACTATCAATATTCTTAGGAAAACACCCCGAAAAAGCAAACTGTACACACCGTTTAGCGGAATTAACAAATTCATTCGTAATCACCATAAAACGAGATGGAAATTGGATACATATAGCCCCAGAGGCAACCGCGCTCATGACAAATTGTAAATACTCAGCGACGAAACACATAAGCATGATCGGAACGGATTTATTGGCTTTCGATTGGAAATGTTCCGTCACCTCCTTAGATTTGAAGACCGAAAATTTGAACGAAACTATCCAAGAAAAAACCATACAATTTCTACCACCATTCAATTTGTCTTTTCTAAATGTAGAAAAGGAACTGTATCATCAATTATTACTGGAAAAAATTCCACATACTATGATTAACAGTCCTTACGAAGTTAACAAAATTGGTGAACGAATAGAAGCGTTGAAAACAAAATTAAACAACAATGAAGACTACCCGACAATTCAAAATCACATCATAGGGAACTATGCATTCACTGGATTGATTTCCATTGGGATAATCATCACATATATTATCTACAAAATTATACAATGTCAAAGACCCTTAGTCACGTCAATACTAAGCGGCCTTGCTGAATGAGCAGTCGAACGCCCGTAAGCTACAAAACGAAAAGGAACAACTGATTTAAGTTGTCCCCGAGTCACGTTTGCTCACAATGCGCCTCGTACGCGCACAACATAAAAAAAAATTAAGAAGGGAAAAGAAGAAAATATTATATGCGATACGAAACATAAAAAATGGTGAATTTCATAAAAATCATACAGCTGTAAGCAAATGGGAAATTTATGTATTACGTTGGTGTCGTGTAGTAACAAACAACAAAAAAGGGATGAATAACCGCAATTATTGTAAGCCGAGAGACTACCGGAAAGAGAAAAAAAAATTTTTTACGGGCATCCACCTGTTCGGGATGTAAATCGCCGAAATTGAGAATTTCGTCTTCCCGAGGGAGGAGGAATGTCGTGCCGCGAAATTAGTGGAAACTTCCACTGGCACGTAGCAGCTAAATTGTTGCTGATGCATACGGTGTGAAATACCGATGCATTGGTACCGGGTACCGAAGTCGTTAACCCGAGTCGATTAGGCAAGTAAAATGCCGAATCAACATCGAACGTTCTAGCACATCCGATTGGGAAAACCGAGCTTACCATTAGCCGGATAAATTATTGGAAGTCAGTCTTCGTCCACAAGCCGGAGCGGTCAGTCAAGAGGCAAACCAAAAGAATTGTAACTTTTTTCCCTAGTTTCAAACATAAAATATAATTTGTTGAAGTTGAATACAAATCTCGAGTTGGAGTTTTACTCTTATTGGAAAGAATCCCCTACCCACCCGCCTTTGAAACACTGGTCCTTGCTGCTATCAATCAGTGCAGTAAAAGGTAACCATCCCTTTGTGCCTAACGAGCCATCACATACTCCGCCGGCACAACAATACATTCGATCGATTACATTAATTTGTTTCTGCTTTTTTCTCTTTGTGTACATTGTAAATTTTTATTACATTTTCGTATTGAAAGATCGAATAAAAATACGATTTTCTATATTTAATAATGTAAATGAAAAATATTTATTTACTTGAACTTAATATTTATTTATTTGAAAGATCGAATAAAAATACGATTTTATATTTTTAATAATGTAAATGAAAAATATTTATTTACAATATTGAAAAAAAAATGTAGTGCTTCGAATTTTTTACCAACAATTATTCACAAGCTTTTCGACTGAAAACTTTCGTTGTCTTTATAAAAAAATGTTTTCAAAATTTAAACTTCAACCTGAATATAGAAAATATGGTACTCGACGTCAGCGGAATAATTCCCTGGACTTCTTTATCCTCAACTTTGTGCTATGGTGGGCGGAGGGGGGAAAGGGAGGGGAGGATGTTGCATCTGAAAGTTTGTGAATAAAAATATCATTTTCATCGTGCTTCCGCGGCCGGGTTTAATCAAACTTCGTTATCGAGGTTTTTTTTCTTTTTCTTTCGAACTCTCGTCCCTTAGTAGAAAGGGACATGTATAGCGATACAGACGGTTCCCCCTCCCCAGGCCCGAGCGCAGGTGTGCTGGCACCAGCCCGGGGTCTCGGCGTAGGTGGTGGGGGAGTGTCAGAGTCTGGTGTTTAGGTCTGGGTGGTGGGGGTGTGTGGTCTGGTTTGTTCGGGTTTGTCTGGATAGTGCAATTACAGCTAAAAGTGAAGGGGGTAACTGAGTGTTGGAGTTTGGATGTGCGTTTATAGCTAAAAGTGGAGGGGGTAACGGAATCTGGGTGTTTGTGGGGTGTTTTCCACTGTCTGGTTGGGTGTTGCAGGTTCGATGTACATATATAGCTAAAAGTGGTGGGGGCAACGGAGTCGGGATTTTCGGGGGGGGAGGGGGGCTCGTGTGATAGAGACGATGTTAAACGTGCTGTGCGGCTAAAAAGTGAAAGGGGGAATCGGTGTCCCGGGCCTCTAAGTCGCGTGTGATGAAGACGGCATTGAGCTGTTTTTCCATACAGCTTGCAAGTTTCTGCCTTACCGACCACAGATATGTTGCAATAAGAATAGGTATCGCGCGTCGGTAATATACGGAATGGTGAGGATGGCCTTTTACCGTAGGGGTGGGATTCGGAGACTATAAAATATAGGCAAACAGTTACAGGCAAACGAGCTTTTTTATTCAACAAAAGAAAAATATCTGTACATAGCTGTGTGTGTGTTTGTGTGTGTATGCGCGTGTGTGTGAACGGCTGCTTTTGATAAATTTTATTCGGGCCACTGGTGATCCAGAAGTCAGCGAATATAATCTCCTCGTGCTTTTGGTCGAAGGGATATAACACCCTATTTTTTAAACGGTACTCAATTCCACTAATGAAGAGTTTGTTCAAGCCCGAATGTTTCACCGCGGCCAGCCACTGCTTCCGAACAATATTCGGGATGTTAAGCCACTCCCGAGGAACCCAGATTCCATCGTAGACCTCCCAGTACATGTACAGCTCCTCCTCGCCGGGTTCGAATTGGTTCCGAAGCGTGTACGAGCGCACTTCGAGGTCGAAACACGATTGCAGAGATCAAGCCCAAAAGCCGTCGGTATCGTCCTCCAGGACAATAGTATGGCTGCCCCACGGGGAAGACCACCCCGTCGCGGCGGTTGTAGGTGATGCCACCCAGAAGAAGACGACGGTCCAGTGCTGTTGTTTTCGCCGCGTTCAGCCATTCTTTGCGGACCCAGTTCGGGAGCCTGGCCCACTCAGATGGCACCCAGTATCCTTCATGGGCTTCCCAGTATGCGTAATAATCAATCAACAATTTGGTATTCATTCCCTCTGGTACGGTGGGGTACGGTTGCACAAGCAGTTGATACTGCAGAGCCATCTTATTGCTGAAGGTGGTGTTGGTGGTGATGGTGTTGACGGTGGTGAAGGTGTTGATAGCGGTGTTGTTGGTGCTGGCGGTGGTGTTGCTAGCTGTGTCGATGGCCGAAATTGTCAGAGTAGAGCTGCGGATTCCTGCGACATTGCGTTGATCGACGATTCGGTCCTCGTGAGGATCAACTCAAACTTTGATGATCGTAGACGGTGTTACAGGCGTATTAAAGGGGCAGTTTCGGGTTCAATTGTGGTCGTGGCGGCAGCGGGAAGGGTATCGGCGGGGGGTGCTTGTGGAAAATAACTCTCCCATCAGTAGTCCTCGATTAGTCGTTGAGGCCGGGTTGTCCCGTTGGTTAGCATTTTCACAAAAAGCAGCTCTCGATAGGGATACAGGCCTGGATGTAGCCCATTTTTCCCTCACCCGAGAATCCACTATTGTTCAGTGAAAGGTTTCCACGTCTCTTGACCGCTATTTTCTCCCGGTAGAATACCCTTACTACTCGATCGTTTTTAATTTTATCCGTTGAAAAAAGGTTATGGAAACGACCAAGAGAGCTACCGCGAGATATGTAATACAGAAACATGATTCAATACTCTCCACAAACTTTTGACGTTGGTGATTAGTGAGGTATCCCGCTCCATTGGAGAGTTCTGGCATTTCTTTGCAAACGATTGTAATCATGTGGGATAACTGGGGGGGGGGGGGGGGGGGGGGGCTGTGGAAAAAAAAGGCGCGGCCATCCTTGTCAACGTAAATGGCGATCCAATGAGTACCAGGCCGCATATGAATATCGGTGTTGGCGACTATTGCGGCGAGTCTACACCAGACTTTCGGGATGCGATCTGCCGGGTAGACCCCTTTCGTTGCGGCTTTTATGAGGCGTAGCCCATCGAACACTTCTAGACTGTGAATTGTTGTGATCCCTGCTGAACGAATAACGATGCGTCGACGTGTGTGGAGGTACGGGTGGGGGTGTTGGAAGTCGATAAGGCGTACTCGGTGATTCTTTATACTTTAGTAGGTGTACAACCTCCGCTGTGTCGTAAGACGCCGATGCGTACTCTCCTCGCTCAGCGATGTCGTTGACCCGGTTGAACACTGCTTCGCTTCCTCGTGCAGGGGGGAATAATCACGTGTCTTCTTGTTGCGTGAATTTTCCGTTGTGAGATTCAGACTTAACGGCCGAGGCATGGGGCTGCGTCGAACAGGGGATTTTACACCCTCCTTGCAGGTCTTCTCACCCGACTATGGTGATACAGTGATTGGTTCCATATCAATTGGGGTTTCAGATCTATTTTCTCATCGTTGGAGCAAAGTCTTTATTTTAATAGCGTTGTTCAACGCACACTTTGGCTCGCTCCCACATGCAAGACAATGACGCGTGCAGAACACGTTGCTAGTGGGCATACTCTTCAACGTAGGCCTCACGTAATCTTGCAGTTTGATAATTTCTCGACCGATGACTTTCCGCAGTATTTCTGCTTTTTGCAGTACTCGTACATATATTCGTACAGGGTGGCGTACAAACCCGCGCAGTGCTGTCCACACGGCGTCTAGTGCGGTTTCACCGTCGAACCACTCAAGCCCATGGCAAAAGCATGTTATACGGGTATTACTAGCAGCACAATTTGCCGGCAGTTCCAAAAATTCGTGCGGTGGGCTGATGATCCAGTGCGCCGATCCGTTTTCTTGGATACTTACAGCAGCTACCTCTTTCGGCTGGAATCACCCGTTTTTATCGTAGAACGCCCGAATGTCGATGAAGAAGTCCATGGCGCCAAAGGTTCCAGAATGATGGATCAATCCCATGTGCACGACGTTTTTTATATCGAGCGGGATTACGCCGTCTGCTTTATTTTAAAGCCATACCCCTCTTTCATTAATTAAGCATATGTGGATTTTTTCCCTATATGTGGCTTCAGGGGTTAAAGTTTGATACGACTTGTCGCGATGAATCTGTCTCGATTGTATTGTCATATTCGGCGTACACAATACAGTTTATGGTGGAGGGGAGAGTTTTATCGAATCGCACTTCCACGCGTACACTCCCGTGATGTACAAGATTCCAGTGTGTACAGCAATCGGCATTGAGATCCGGCTTTAGGTCGAAGGCAAAAAGGCAATAACCATGAGCAAAGTCCGACCGTAATATACATATCCCCTCGTTCCGAAAATGCACGTCCGTACTCGAGAAAAGTGTATCATAGTTTTCAACACAGACCTGTGCGGATTTCGTGAATCGCGGTTGTAAAGGACGACTCGGGACTTGTTGACCATCGACGTATAACGAGAGAAAATTTATGGTGTGCTGGTGAAAGTTATACGGGTTGGACGCTAGGTCATGCTAGGTTGAAAGCGTTGTTTGATACCAAACCCAGGATGGTCCGCTTCGGTAATTATCCGAGTATGATGTTGTCCAGTTTGTCACCGAGTATACCACTATGCATGTTAAAATATTTCACTTCGACGCGCGTTATGCGGTATTTCGCGGTTGTTTTCGCGAGCGCTTTAGCATGCGCTATAAGTACGCCAGTTGAAGTTTTGACTCATCGTACAAGTTGCGATGCTTGGCTGATGTGTGCTCGGAATGTAACAAGTGGAGGTAAGATCGGTGCCATGATGCAGGAAGCATCTTTTGATCTGACGAGTCGGACACGCATCTCGACCCCGTTTAGTAAGAACTTATCCTGGTTGAAGACATCGCAATGAAGATGACCCAACAGATTTTTGACGCATAAGCATACCGAAATTTTCTGTTTGGGTTTTCACACCGGGAAGCGCATCCAAGGAACCCGGCATGTCGGTGTACCACAAGCTCGACGTGAGGTGCGAGTCCTTCGCCGCAGGACCATAATTTAGCAGATTTTCTATATAAGCTCTGTATGGATACGCGTTATTCGCCGGTGCAACGAGTTTTTGGTTGAAGTATCCGTCCACATGAATGAACATAGAGTGGAGGAAATTTTTCACAGGCGCGGCGCGTCCTCCCGACGCGCCGTCGGACGCCGTTATTTTAACGTTGAGCGCGAGCATCGTATGCGCGAGATCGAGGTATTCTTCACCGTGGCTTGGTACAACGACCTCAAGCGGTTCATCGTCAGATAGCGATGATACTGGCTTATCATGCACCCATTGCGATGCTTCTATAGATGTCTGCGTTGGTGGTATACTGAAGAGATAGAGTTCGCTCTTCATGCACTCGTAAGAATGGGAGTGTAGAAACGCGACATCTTTAATCGAAAATATCAGGTATACTCGTGGGCATTTTAGTTCTCTTCTTAGCGGTTTTTTTAGCCGTTGTCTTGCGCACCGTGCGCTTACCGAATCTCTTTCTCGTCGTCTGTCTCTTCCGTGCTTTACGAGCAGGTTTCCTCTTCTTCTTCGTAACACGAGTTTTCG
>JAPYZJ010007396.1:0-13062 GCA_030522765.1 Ophioninae sp. B BG-2022a
ATTTCAGTAAATTTCAGAACATTTCAGTGAATTTCAGAATATTTCAGTAAATTTCAGAACATTTCAGTAAATTTCAGAACATTTCAGTGAATTTCAGAACATTTCAGTAAATTTCAGAACATTTCAGTGAATTTCAGAATATTTCAGTAAATTTCAGTACATTTCAGTGAATTTCAGAACATTTCAGTGAATTTCAGAACATTTCAGTAAATTTCAGAACATTTCAGTGAATTTCAGTACATTTCAGTAAATTTCAGAACATTGCAGTAAATTTCAGTACATTTCAGAACATTTCAGTAAAATTTTTATTAAAATACACTTCACTTCAGTCCTCAATTAAGCACATCACGATACATTTTAGTACACGTTTCAGTGAAGTAGATTTCGTTGAAGCGGTAGTCGAGTAATAGTTTTCAGTAAAGTAAGCTCCGTGAAATGGGTGACACTATTGGCGAGACAAAATCATGAACCCTGTAGTCAACAGGGTAGGTAATATTCTCTGTACGGGATATATGAACAGCAAGTGCACAGCTTGTAGCAACGATACCAATTGGACCACATCGGCGCAATTACAGCGATCGGGGCGATTGCGCCGATGTTTCGACAATACGTCCCTCAGGGGCGAGATGGCTCGACGAGTAATCATTTTCCAAACGGTAGGGCGAGTATATACGAAATGGAAAATGTAAAAGTAGGGTTGTTTGGGTTTTTTCAGTTTATTTCAATTTGTTTGGGTTTGTATGAGTTTTTTGAGTTTGTTGGGGTTGGTTTCAGTTTGTTTGGGTTTGTGTGAGTTTGTCTGGGTTTGTTTGAGTTTTTTGGGTATGTTTGGGTTTGTTTAGGTCTGTTTGACTTTGTTTGGGTTTGTTCTAGTTTGTTTGGGTTTGTTCGAGTTTTTGGGATTTGTTTGGGTCTGTTTGAGTTTGTTTGGGTTTGTTCTAGTTTGTTTGGGTTTGTTTGAGTTTGTTTGGGTTTGTTCGAGTTTGTTTGAGTTTTTGGGATTTGTTTGAGGTTTGTTTAGGTCTGTTTGGGTTTGTTCTCGTTTGTTTGAGTTTGTTTGAGTTTGTTTGAGTTTGTTTGAGTTTGTTTGAGTTTGTTTGAGTTTGTTTGAGTTTGTTTGAGTTTGTTTGGGTTTTTTCGAGTTTGCTCGTGTTTGTTTGGGTTTGCATATACCAAATGTAAAATGTAAAAGTGGGAGGACCAGATGAAGGGAGGGGATAAGGGTGATGGAGGGTTTGAAGGGTTGGAAAGTAATGTAGCGTGGTACTCGCCGGGCACGAGGGATTGGAGGAGCCATCCATCGGGAATACTCGAGAATAGACGTAGCTGGGCAACGTGCGGCTACGTGCGATGTTGGATTGGGACGATGGTGGTGCCGGTGAGACGTCGTACCGGGGCAAGATCGAGGGTGTTGGGTAGCTCGAGGTTGCAGACTCGATAAACTACGAAGATCGAATATACGATGGCGTAACCTATCTGCCACGCGATGCGAATAATATCGCAACGGAATAGAACGCTGAAGAGAACGAGCCAAGGGCCTCGGTAAGACTGACGGAAAGCCTCGATACACACTTCGCGCGACCGTGTTTCTTGAGTTACGTGAAACTACCTATCGTCTCATACTCCCTCAAGGGGAGGGATCGCACACCCAAAAAAAAAGCAAAAAAATCTGTCCTACGTGTTACTCCTCGATTTTTATTTTCATTTTTTTTTTCTATCACCCTCGACTCATACGAATTCAACGAGCCATTCGTATTGGATACCTGCTTCGAATTTTGCAAATCGACAAATTTCAATGTGTCCGGGTACATCATTCTAGCATTGGGGTCTTTTTTGTCTCTTCAGGATGAAAAACTTCCGGTCGAGAATACAAATTATCCGTTGTTGTTTTATGCAAAAAGAAACGGAAGTGACAAGGGGCGGGGGTGAAGGCACATCCATATGGAAAGCATAGAAAAATAGAATAAAACAATACGAAGAAAATACAATTTTCTCGCTGATTTTCCAAAGAAAATTTCATCGTAACATTCGGAAAAATCCTACGTGGAACAGAACCAAAAAATGCAAATCGAAGCTTGAACTCTTTAGTTTTGAGATCCTGGGATAAATTATTTTTCTCGTTGACTGAATTTAGGGTAAACTTGGTGAAATCAGCGGAACCAATTTTTTACGAATTTTCGCTCGTCTTTCGAAAATTTTAAGGGGTTCGATAATATTTTTAAATTTGTTTTCTTTTGTAATCTTTTTTAGCTTGATTCTTTCCATTTAATTTAAGCGTTCGGAGAAGTCTGTACGATGATTTTTCGTGGAGTTATCATTGTCCAACGACAAAAACAACATTTTTCACTTTGATAATTAATTACTAATCGACTAAAGGTCGTACAGAAAATTGAAGGAGGGTTCTCAAAATTTCGAAGTATTATTTAACAGAAATTTTTGTTTTTTTAGTTCTATAAAAAGAAAATTCATGTGAAAAATTTATTTTAATAAAAAAAGGTCACGATACGAGTAAACTTTTTTTTTTTATCATGAAAAAAAAAATGATATCGTGACGTCATTGGGGTTATTATTTTGTCCAACATCTATGATGAAACAGCTGCTGCTTTCATCTTCGAAAGGTTCAGCAAAATTGAGATAATAAGCTCTATATAAATTTCATCGCGTTCAATAGCTTGAATAAAATGTAATATATAGACGAAGTCCGGGGAGGGGGGTTGACATATATAGCTCGTGCTAAATGAGCCCGGTGGTACAATAACGTATCGTTCATTTTGGATTTATAAATAACGTTTCACGTTTTCCTGGCTGCATGGAAATTGCAATTTAAGTAATAGAAACGATATCGCTATGTTAAATTTGCCAGTATTAAATGGCCATTTCCGGCTATCCGTAGATGCAGCCAATAAATCTTTTCGTAGCATAAACCTCTCGGGTATTATGAAATAGTACGGAATTGTATCGAATTGTTATTAATATTCAGTATCGAATAATCCGTCACGTAATAAAGGAAGAAGACTATTGCATTCGCGTGTGGAAATATTTTTCAGATGGTTGGGTTTTTAATAATATTTATTTATTGGTAATGATATTTATTATAAATTTTCTAACGAATATTATAATAAATTAATAATAATAATAACCATAGTAAATATAAATTATAATTATTATTCATAATTAAATAATGACAATAATAATAATTATTATTACGAACAATATCACAGTCATTCCTAATATTATTTAAAATGATAATAATGAATCTTATCAGTAATAACAATAATTAATTATTACGAATAATTCTTTCACAAAGTAACGTTACGAAAAAATTTCCCTGAGACAAGATCCAGACTATCCAGGGCAATTCGATATACTTTTCAGAGATTATTTTTGAATTTTGTTTATTATAATTTTAGGATCAATAGTCCAACCGGAAGTTGGCCTGAAAAAGGCAACGGTTGATGAGAAATTTTAAATTCGAAATTCAAGGTTATCCAGACCATTTTCCATTTTTGTAAAGATGGAGGAATATGGGTTGGCGCGAGTACAGAAATTGGGAAAACTCGAAAGAGGGCCGAGCCCTCGAAACATAGGCCGGGATTGAAAGAACAGGGTTGGAGTCGTCCGAGTAATCTGGAGGGTGTCTGCATCAGTATCAGCTTCCATGAAGATAGAAAAAGACAGAGAGAGAGACAGAGAGTTAGGGGAAACCTAGGGCTAGGGGAAAAGGTAGTTTTGAGGGAAAATGAGAAAGGGCAAGGGAAGATAATGCGAGATCACACGTGGAATGAAAGCTCACCCTTCTCATAAAGCTTTTTGGAAGGGGAAGTCGAAATAAGAAAGACAGCTCGGGGTTGCTGAAGACTTCAAGGGTTTTTGTCGAAAACTGGAATGAAAAGGGACAGAAAAAAAGAGGGGGAAAAGGACGAAGCGTCAAAACGTACGAGTATCGGGAATGAAGTCAGCCAGAAAAGAAAGCACAAAAATATACTTTTCCCTGATATTTTCCCTTCGCCCTTCCTCGATCTCCAAAAAACTTTTTTTCTCTACCATTCTTGGTCTTCTTTCTCGTTTTCTTTATTTGGCTCGAAAACGTGAGAAAAAGTAAAAGACAAGGTTTGGGAAACTCGTCGATCCAACCTAACCTCCACTTTGCCGGTTCTGGTCCTGCGCCAACTCGACGAAATTTTCGGGGTTGCCTGTTGCTATGGTGACCATCCGGGACTAAACGGTTCGCAACCCTCAGACTCACGAGGAGATACACTTTCCTCGGAAATATTGTTATGTGAGTGTTTGCGATCTGAAAGGGAAAGGCTTTGTATCACCTTAAACGTGTGTTCGTTTCACACGTTCGTGTCACCAGCTTCGGTACTCCAGTCCCAATTGAACTCCGAGTGCTCTTCAATCTGGAAGAATAACAATCCTCTTTTTTTCATTCTCTTATCGATCCGGAATTGATAATGGCTTTCTTATTTCGTTTGTTCGGGAAGTATTTTGAAATTTTACTCGATAAGAAAAATCGAAAGAGTCGAAACGAACCCAATGCGCAGCATTCCAATTCCAATAGAAGACCATTTCTTCCTCCTGGCTAGGAAAAATTGTTTTTTGTTTCCTTGGCTTTCTAGGATTGATAATGGATTCTTTTTATCATTTGACGACCAAGAACCACTCGATAAAACTTCAGTCACCAACGAAAAATGATTATTGACAGTTTATTACTGATAATGATTTATTAGGCATCAATCAAACCCATCCATTCCTATCGAGGCAAAATACTACCTAGTTAGAACCCAATACCCTCATTGGTGGAGCTTTCGAATTTATAATGGACCGAACGATTCAAATGCAAATTGGAGTTTTACCTGATCGTTACAGGGCAATAACAGCCCACTTCAAAGAGCCAAGAATCCAACCTACCACTTTTTCATGGATATCAAGCTTTGGCCACTTCTCGATCGATATCATTACTGCTGGAAATATCCATATCGTTTTAGCCATTCTTGTCGACTTGTTTGCTTCGTTTGGTCTAGCTTGAAAACATCTCGAAGTGGAATTGGGCTTCCTTTAGGATTGGATAACAGTCAATGTGTTTTTCTGTTTTTTTTCCATCCAATAAAGTTGATGGTTTGTCAAAATGGATGTTAGACTTGCTGAATCCAAATGGACAACCGTTTATCCAACTGGAACTTCACTCTATTATTTCGAATGGCGTTCCATTGGCTATGATAAATCTTTAAGGACGTGGCTCGATTCCAAGTCGGTGAAAACCGACACCCCAATACCTGTATCGTTTTACTGGCTGTCTATTGTGGAGTACGTGATGTATATCATACGCGACAAGGCTTCTTGTATTACCAGCAGCTGAAGACACTTGTGGCGTATTCGTATATCGAACTCCACACTCCTGATCTCTTCCTCTCTCTCTCTCTCTCTCTCTCTACCTCTCTCTTCCTATCCGTATCAATATCTACGTCTCAGCCACTTGTCGCTTCTGGAAACGTACCCATCACGTTCGTACATCAATCTTATCAATGAATGGTTTTTATCAACTTTCCGGAAATTGAGAATTTATTTAAGCTTGCCAGCCTAATTTTACTTTGGAATGCTAAATCGGATTTTACTTTAAAATTCCGAAGCACATTTTGAAATTCGAAGACAAATTATGGAGTTCCAAGTCATATCTTGAAGTTCTAAGTCGAGATTTGAAATTCCAAGTCAATTCTTCAAATTTCAAGTCGAGTTTTGAAATTCCAAGTAAAATTTACAAATTCCAAGTCGAATTTTTAAATTCCAATTCGAATTTTTGAATTCCAAGTGAAATCTTCAAATTCCAAGTCGAATTTTTGAATTCCAATGAAATCTTCAAATTCCAAGTCGAATTTTTAAATTCCAAGTGAAATCTTCAAATTCCAAGTCGAATTTTTAAATTCCAAGTGAAATCTTTAAATTCCAAGATAAATTTTGAAATTCCAAGTAAAATCTTCAAATTCCAAGTCGAGTTTTGAAATTCCAAGTGAAATCTTCGAATTAAAAGTTAAATTTTGAAATTCCAAGTAAAATATTTAAATTCCAAGTCGAATTTTTAAATTCCAAGTGAAATCTTCAAATTCAAAGTTAAATTTTGAAACTCCAAGTAAAATATTCTAACACCAATCACAATCGTGGAATATCTTTTAATCATTCCGTCAAGCAACGTTCCCCGGCTTTTTCGTGTGCACAGCTGGCTAGATACTGTTCCGCGTTGCCATGGCGACGAAAGGGGATAATGGTGATTTTGCTTGGTCCCCTCTGAGCTCTCAACTCCCTCGATCTCCGATGTAACATTCGAGTTGAAACCTACTTATTTCACGTAGCCAAAATCAAAGTGTCCCCAAAGGCCTATGCGATGGCTCGTGTACTTTTTATTAAGGGGTTGCTCGGAGATTTTCGAGGTCGAAAAACACGTACTTTCATTTTTGAAACAAAAAATAAACAAAAAAATTGAACAAATTAAAAAGACAGAGTCACTTAAAAAAAGAATAAATTAAAAAGATAGAATAAAAGGTAATTATTTTAACAAATTAACTTGACAGAATAAATTTACAAAAAAGAGTAAACTAAAAAAATATCATAATTAAAAATAATGACAGAATAGCAATTAAAAACCATGTGTATTTATTAAGGGGCTGCATACAAATTTTCAGGGCCAAAAACGAATTGTTTTATTCTCAAAAACAAAAATAAAATAAACGACAAAAAATAAACAAATCGAAAAGACTTAATTAAAATTAATTAAAATTAAAGACTTATTAATTTTTTTTTTTTTAATTGATAATCGATATCATTGCTGGAAATTTTAACGAGATCGATATCGTAATGAATGCTGAGGGATACGAGGATACCAGACACGTGGTCGGTACGCGGCTTATTTGGCGGTCTCTCGCGCGAAGCTGCGTTGACCGAGCAAATACTTGGATGAGTGGTCGCACCGCCGGCTACTGGTTTACACGTGGATTACTTAGCGGGCATCAACCCAGCTGTATTCCCGATCCTGAAACAACTCCGATTCATTCAAGCATTCGTTATTTTCCAAACCACTTTTTCCGTGTTTTATCTGCGCTCACGTGAAAATTCGATCCGGCAGTGCATTAGGAACAAACCAGGAATGACCAAAGCTCGAAAAGCTTCTTCCCAAATTCCGAAATATTGAAGTGACAAATCTGGAATTAAGCAATTGTAAATTACTTCATCGATCAATTATTAATATACAAATTAAATCGTAATTATTTTATAATATACTTTAAATTAAAAAAAAATTTGTATAATAATTATTATTTCACAGAGTTTGAATAAAATAATTATTATAATTCACTATAATTAATAATATTATAATTTATAATTATTTATTGTTCTGTAAGCTTGTATTGATTTATTCGTAGTATTTTTGTATTTTTAACAAGTGTTATATTTTATTTATAATAAAATATAATAATATTACCAAAAAATAAATAAATAATTACAATTAATTAATAATGAATAATTATAAAGAATTACATGTTTTTTCTTATATTACACTCTTGATATCATTACATCGAATTTATACGATTTACATTTAATTATACAATAATTGTATTAATAACTGTAACATAATAAAATAATTATTTATTCGTGATAACATTTTTTCGTAGAAAAAAAAACATTTAAATTTTTCTTTAAGATAAATAAAATAAAATAAAATAAAAATTAATAAAATAAAGTTAACGATTTTACTTTTCGAGCTAGACGACATTTTTTTATTTTTCGAAATTTCGGGTTTTTTATCCGAAAGATCGGAGCTTCAAGGTCGAAGCGAACGGTTTGCTGGTGGATGCCCTTGGTAATTCTCCCAATACGTGGGTGGACGAAACTAACCGGGACGGTCCCGTTCTTGGAGGTACGTGGCTCGTTTCCAAGTCCATCGAAGTGTGTACACCTGGATTGGAACATTCCTATTGGAACTCCTGATGCGGTATCGCCGGTAGCTTTCCTCGAGCTAGTGTTCTCGCCCTTTCGCTATTCATCCCTTTCCTATCGCTTTAGCTGGGGCAACCACGATGGAGACACTTGTGGCACTTCGTTGGCCCAGCTCTCTCTCTCTTTTTTTTTATATCGTGTGGATGTTTAGATAGTTTTATTATCATTTTATTATCATTATATCAATATTATTATTACGTCGTTATAAACTGTATTATTTTCTACTATGATTATTATTATGATGATGATTGATATTATTTATCATTATTATCATTGTCATTTTTTATTATTATCACCGCTATTCTGGTTATTATTTTTATTGCCATTATTATTGTTATTATTTTTTGTCATTACAATTATTATTATTTTCTTCGTGTATATTGATTTTAAGTTATGTTTAAGTTTCTACGTTATTTTTGTTACTTCTTTTTTTTGCCCGAAAGTCTAAGACTAGGGCATAATAAATTATATCATCATCATTATCATCATCATCATCTCTCTCTCTCAGTTTAAGATTTACTTAATTTTATTTTATTTTTATTTTATTTTTATTTTATTTTTATTTTATTTTTATTTTATTTTTATTTTATTTTTATTTTATTTTTATTTTATTTTTATTTTATATTTTATTTTTATTTTATTTTTATTTTATTTTATTTTTATTTTATTAAATTTTTATTTCTCCTTTTTTTTCTCTACTTTATCTTATTTTGGTTTCCTGTACGTATTGGTTCATATTCCGTTTAGTTATCACACAGGTTATCAATGTTTTTCATTATAAGCGTTATTATTTAATAAGTATCGTTGTTATTATTATTTTTTTTTTAAATTGTATCGGCATTATTATTAGCACTATTATTATTATTTTTGGTTTTTATTGTATCATTATTGTTATCTTCGATAAACACTACTGGGTCATTCTCTACTCATTATTATGTTAAGTTAAGTTTAAGTTTTATGTTTTAAAATTGTTATGTCATTATTTGTCCGAAAGTTACGACTAGGGTATAATAAATCATATCATCATCTCTCTCTGTCTCTTTCTCTTTTTTTTCAAGAGAGCTTCCATCGCCACTTGTCGCGCTTGAAAACTCGACGCTTCTCCAGCCCTATCTTACCCTTCAGCCTTTACGTCGAGTGGCCTTTCCAAAGAAGAATACCACCCAAAAGCTCTGAAAGCCCTAATCTTCCTCCCGCATTACCTGACCTCATCAAAATACGGCCTTTTCTCAACCCAACCCAAACACGACCTTTGCAACCGGAAATAAAACCGGAATTCGAGATTTTCATGGTTCTTCCAATCTGGACTCGTCCGATCAACCCAATAGTACCTACGACTATTTTCATCCAGCAACGTATCAGGAATATCAGAAAGATTTTGTATTTGCACATCAGTGGCTTTTTATGGACAGAACTGTGATGTAATTATTAAAGAATTAATAATTATTATACAAACAATCTAAACCCAAACAAACCCAAAAAAACTAAATATAAAACAAATGATTATTAAAGAATTAATGATTATTTTAAAAACAACATAAACCCAAACGAACCCAAACAAATTTAATATATGACCAATAATTATTAAAGAATTAATGATTATTTTAAAAACAACCTAAACCCAAACAAACCCAAACAAACTAAATATGTAACAAATAATTATTAGAAAAATTAATGACTACTTTAAAAACAACCTAAATCCAAACAAACCCAAACAATTTATTAAAAAATTAATTTCTATTTTAAAAACAACCTAAACCCAAAAAAATCCAATCAAACTAACTATATAACAAATAATTATTTAAAAACTCCTATTTATTATAAAAACAATCAAAGCCCAATAACCCAAACTAAACCCCAAAAAAATATTATTAAACGATTAAAAATTATTATTTAAAAAACCCAAACCCAAAAAAATCGTTGTTAAAAAAAAAAAACGAACGAATGTACCATGCTGGACAACGAGGACACATGGACATCGTTGCATCTTTCAGCTGCGAGAAACGTCAATATCCAGAACGTCGACAGGGTTGGCAAGTGCTCAGCCTCGTCTTTTTGTCGACGTCCCGTATCCTCGGGAACGTTTGACACGCGCTGGATGCCCGTTAATATTAGGATGCATATATCCGTTGGTGGCCGGTATTGCTTTCGTTCTGTCGTCTCGTTGGTCCTCCATTGCGAAAATCTTCTCTGTATATCCTTCTGTCATACATAGAGGGAAATCGTGGTTGAGGGGTGGGGGAGGGGGGGGGGGGGGGGGGGGGGGGGGGGGGGGGGGTTTGTGGGCGGGGGGGCGGGTCGGGGGAGGGGTCGTTCACGACAGGTCGATCCTTTCGCTCGTTTGACACTCGGCAAATTGCGTTTCACCTGTCCTTTTCCTCTTTGCCGGACCAGCGGTTTGAAAATTCGAAAAGATCTTGAAACGTTTGATAAGAGAGGCCGAGAAAGATATATATGAAAACCAAACGATGAAACAAAAGACTTCAACCGGAGAATTGTACTTTTTCACGAAATTGAAAAAAAAAAGACGAAACCGACAGCTTTTCGAAACTGACAAAAATACCTGTCAACCGAGATTTGCATTTTTCGTAATCGAAATAACAGCTGAAAAATAAATTGGATTGTCGACCTCACATTTGACGATTTGATTGAAATTTGAAAAGAGAAATAATGGATAAATAAATTAATTATTATTGCTGGTGTATTTGGCACGACGATTCGAGTCGACGATAACGAAAGACAAACGAAAGACAAAAAATGGGTCGGAGAGAGGGAAGAGTTGTACGGTTAGGGAATTGAAGTGTTAACTTTTTTTTTTGTTTGAATTGGAAATAATGATGAAATTGCTAAACGAATTATGAATGGTCGATGAAAATTGGAGAAATGATAGAAATAATCCAATATTAATTCGTAAAGAAATTAATATTATTGTTATAATAATGTTATTATAAATTTATCGTTATAAAGTATTATTTATATATTCCATAACCTATATTTTATTTATATAATAATAAAAATCGATATATATTTATATAACGTAAATCCTTACAGCATTCATTCATTATTTATAATCTTTTCTTATTATTAATATAAACAACAATTTATCCACATTTATCAAAAATCCTTATCAGTCATTAATTTCTAAATTCTTATCATCATTTATCCATTCCCATAACATTTACATATAAAAAAAAACCAAATTTTAAATAAATCAACACATACGTATAAACAATCCCTCTCCCAAATTTATGTCCAACCTCTTATCAACCATACATTTCCAAACCCTTATCATTCGAATAAATTTCTTTTTACTAGCGATTTCGTCTCGCTTCAATTCTTTTTTTTTTCCCTATATTAATAATTCTCTCCTTTCAATGCAACGAAACACACCTCGCACCCTTTTTTTTTCTACTTTTTCTTTTTTTCTTTTTATTCGTTATCGCGACACGACGAAAGGCAATAAAAAAAAAAACCTCGGTGCTCGGTTTGCGAGACTTCTCTCGACGAGGTATTCCAGTTTTCCCCTTGGAGATCCTCGAGACATTTCTCACGAGATGGCATCATACGCGCTTCCTTGTTCGAAGTTCGAAATCGGCCCCAAGGTATATGAACCGGGACACGAGACCGCACTCTCGCCTTTACCGGATTCGATACTGTGACGTAACGCTTATATTGCAAGATAAACGGGCGTGGTGAGAAGGGAGGGGAGGGGGGGGGGGGTTTGAAGCGTTGAAATCGAACTTCTGACACGGAATACTCTACCCGGGATGAACGAAGAAAGGAATGAATATGTCTATTCATACGTGAAGGTGGCATTGTTCCACGACAATTCTAACTCAGACTCGAAGTCAATTTATTATTCACCTATTCGCGTTATTCGACCTAAAAACGAAATTTCCTTATACCCGTCGTGTCTGTGACTCGATCCTTTTAATTTAATGATAGCTGTTTGAAACAATCGCTAAAACGATTCGACCGAATTATCAGGGATTCAACATCGAACAATGACGAAAGTAGGATCGTGAATTGAATTTACGTAAATGTCGGTCACGAACATTGATCGAAGGCTTCTAGATATGAAGAAATGGTGTTTTTTGGGAGTTTGGATTTTTTTTGGGTTTGGTGATTGGGGTTGGAAGGTTTTTGGAAAGGAGAGATTTTTTTATTTAAATTTGTTTTTATTTTATTTTATTTTATTTGTTTATTACGTTTTTTTAATTTATTAGGTTTTGTTTTTTTTTTATTGGATTTTTTTACATTTATTTGTCACATTTTGTTTCGTTTGTTTATTATTTTTTTCAAATCGAAATTGTAAAAATAATTGTGCGTAATTGCAACGATATATTTATAATTCACTGAATTTTTGCATTTCAAATATAAAAAAATGTCGAAAAAGATATGATACTTTGCAAAAAAAGGAAATCTGTAAAATAATGAGAAATGAAGGTAACTTTTGGATTCGACATGTTTCAAAAATAAAAGTTACTGAAAATATCCGAGCTAAAAGTATTTGTTTATTTTTGTTCAATCAGTTTACTTTTATTCCAATTAATCGACATCTGCGCAGATTTTCATTTTTTATTATTATTTTTATTTTGATTTTTATTTTGATTTTGATTTTTATTTTTATTTTTGAAAAATGCGTTTATCTCCAAGACGTGTCGGGTTTCGTGACACTTCATCGTAGCGAAGTTCCAGTCACGAGGGAAACTCTTTACAGTGCGATATTTCTTGGCTGACAGGAGGAGCTTGAGGGGCGAGAGGGTTTGCCGAATCGGCGAGTAGAGCTTGCGAAATTGAGTCTAGTTTCGTACCGTCTAGCATCACGTTTCGGGGGGACCGGGATAGCTCGCGAAGTTTATCATCAGGGAGTCACACGCGAGTTTCGTTTTTTTTTTTTTTTGAATTTTTTTTCTCCTTTTTATTCGTTTTCTTTTGTCAGTGAAAAGAACTTATATCCGCACTGTTTATCGTCCTGTATCGCTTTTCTCCGCAGTGCGCACTTTTTATGGACTGTTTGGGTTTGCATTTTTTTTTTCGTTTTTTTTTTTGTTTTTTTTTTTTTTTTTTTTTTTT
>JAPYZJ010007397.1:0-10099 GCA_030522765.1 Ophioninae sp. B BG-2022a
ATCGTCGATTCATAGGGAATTTCTATTTTTCAATGATCGTCGATTTATAGGGAATTTTTATTTTTCAATGATCGTCGATTTATAGGGAATTTTTATTTTCCAATGATCGTCGATTCATAGGGAATTTTTATTTTTCAATGATCGTCGATTCATAGAGAATTTTTATTTTTCAACGATCGTCGATTCATAGGGAATTTTTATTTTTCAATGACCGTCGATTTATAGGGAATTTTTATTTTTCAATGATCGTCGATTCATAGGGAATTTTTATTTCTCAATGATCGTCGATTTATAGGGAATTTTTATTTTTCAGTCACCGTCGATTTTGGGAATTTTTATTTTTCAATGATCGTCGATTCGTAGGGAATTTTTATTTTTCAATAATCGTCGATTTATAGGGAATTTTTTTTCAATGATCGTCGATTCATAGGGAATTTTTATTTTTCAATGATCGTCGATTTATAGGGAATTTTTATTTTTTAATGATCGTCGATTTATAGGGAATTTTTATTTTTCAATGATCGTCGATTTATAGGGAATTTTTATTTTTCAATGATCGTCGATTCATAGAAAATTTTTATTTTTCAATTACCCTCGATTCATAGGGAATTTTTATTTTTCAATAATCGTCGATTTATAGGGAATTTTTATTTTTCAATGATCGTCGATTTATAGGGAATTTTTATTTTTCAATGATCGTCGATTCATAGGGAATTTTTATTTTTTCAATGATCGTCGATTTATAGGGAATTTTTATTTTTCAATGATCGTCGATTCATAGGGAATTTTTATTTTTCAATAATCGTCGATTTATAGGGAATTTTTATTTTTCAATGATCGTCAATTTGGTCCATTTAGTAGTGGGGAGGAGGATGAATGAGTATTTTGAAAAAAAAAAACGGACACATAACACGGGTTCACAGCCGCTCGATGAAACGTAAATTCCTCGCAACGATTGGATCGATGCTCGCGGTTTGGCACTCCGCGGGCAACTGAGCCCGAGAGTGCCGAGGAATCGAGAAGGGAAGCCCGCGATCTCTCCTCCGCTGCGGCGCCCGCGCGCGAGCACCGCTTATACCGACGCTCTCTCACTACCGAGGCCAGGCAGTTTGCCGTCAAACGAAAACGAAATGCGAACGCGCCAACGAGCGTCAGCCACCCCGTTTTTCCGTCAGGCGGACAAACGCTCCGTGCGCTACCTCTCGTCGATTATCGAGTTGGCCGCGCGCGCCTGGCTGTGCCACTGAACTATCCTCCTTCGACGCTTCGATTCCCTATTCCTTCTTACTTTCCCTAATACACCTCGATTATTTATTTAAAACGACAAATCATTTATTTTTTAACTTGAAATTCATTCGACTGAAAACGGATAATTATTTATTTAAGAACGTTATGTTGTTTATTTAAAAACGTAAAATTATTTATTTAAGAACGTAGAATTGTTTATATAAAAACGTAAAATTATTTATTTCAAAGCGTAAAATTGTTTATTTTAAAACGTAAAATTATTTATTTAAAAACGTAATTTATTTCAAAGCGTAAAATTGTTTATTTTAAAACGTAAAATTATTTATTTAAAAACGTAAAATTGTTTATTTAAAAACGTAAAATTATTTATTTAAAAACGTAAAGTTATTTATTTACAAACGTGCAATTATTTATTTAAAAACGTTTAGTTATTTATTTAAGAACGTAAAATTATTTATTTTGAAACGTATATTTATACATTTAAGAACGTAAAATTATTTATTCAAAACGTAAAATTATTTATTTAAGAACGTGAAATTATGCATTTAAAAACGTAAAATTATTTATTTAAAAACGTAAAATTATTCATTTAAGAACGTATAATTATTCATTGAAAAACGCAAAATTAGGTATTTATTTAAAAACGTAAAATTAGGTATTCATTTAAAAACGTAAAATAATTTATTTCAAAGCGTAAAATGATTTATTTTAAATCGTAAAATTATTTATTTAAGATCGTAAAATTATGTATTTAAAAACGTAAAATAATTTATTTAAGATCGTAAAATTATTTATTTAAAAACGTAAAAGTATTTATTTAAAACGTAAAATTATTTATTTAAGAACGTAAAATTATGTATTTAAAAACGTAAGATTATTTATTTAAAAGCGTAAAATTATTTATTTATTAAATAAAATAAAATTACGTAAAATTAGTGTATTTAAAAACGTAAAATTATGTATTTAAAACCCCAAAATTATTGATTTCAAAACGGCGAATTTAAACGGGCGAAACTCGAAAAAAAAAAAAAATGTAGAGACAAAAAAAAGGGAGTTTTGAAAATGAAAAAAACGACGAGGAAGTTAGAAGGAGCCAGTAAAACGGCGGCACGTGTCGCGCCCATATATTCGTCGAACTCGAACGGTCCGCGATCTTGGAATCGATTATGAGCTGTCGGGAAGACGAGGAAAGATTTCGCACGGCTCCCGACACCGTGAGGAGACAGGGTCATACACACCGTGGTGCATAAAGCACAGGACGTGTACGAGACTCGAGCGAACGCAGAAAGAGCGGGTCAGAAAGGAGAGAGAAAGAGAGAGAGAGAGAGATAAAATGTTTGCGATTATTTAGCATTCAGGGATGGTAGTCCGTTCGCGTGTACATCCTAGTACTGTACATCGCGTTCTCGCTCAACGCTCTACACGTACGTGTGCGTCGTTACAACGCATTTGCCGAGTGCGTAAATACAACCGCGAACGCATACGTACTCAATCGCTTCGCACTATTCCACCTCGTATTCGAAAAAGCGGAAGAGAACTTCGAGAAAAACAAAATTTTTCAAAAAAGAAAAAGAGAAAAAAATATATATATTCGAAACGTTGCGTAATCGCTTGAATGAAAATCCTCGATTTTTTTTACCAATCGATCTTACTTTTTTATTTGGAAAAATGGATGAATATTTGACGATTGAATTTTTTATATTTAATATTTTATAGTTTAATATTTTTTTCAGTAATATTTGGGTTCGTTTGATACGTTTTTTGACTTATTATAAATTGGCTAATTTTTTTAAACGTTTTTTGACTTATTATAAATTGGCTAATTTTTTTAAACGTTTTTTGACTAATTATAAATTGGCTAATTTTTTTAAACGTTTTTTGACCGATTAGAAATTGGCCAATTTTTTTGAAACGTTCTTCGACCAATTATAAATTGGCCAATTTTTTGAAACGTTTTTTGACCGATTATAAATTGGCAAATTTTTTGAAACGTTCTTCGACCAATTTCAAATTGGCCAATTTTTCGAAACATTCTTCGACCAATTATAAATTAACCAATTTTTTTTACTGTTTTTTTCTAGTCAGTGATCCAAGAATAACCGGAAATTATACAGGATTTTTTACAATTAATATTATTTCTTTTAATTAATTAATTAATTAACCAACCATCAGCCTCTTTTATTTTGGGAAATGGAAGGATATTTGACATTTTTATTCCTCGTAAACATTTGGACTCGTTTGAAACATTTTTATACCAGTTATTTTTTTAACTTTTTTTTTCTAGTCGATGATACGAAAATAATCGGAAATTAAACTGGATTTTGCAAAATGAATATTATTTATTCAAATAAATGAATTGAAAATTGATATTAATAGTTGTCAAGATTCTATCGATTTCTAAACAATATTTCTCATTCAATAAATTTGTAATAATTTTAACTTTTCACAATCGATTTATACGAAGTAATTTTTTTTTCTTTTTTGTAAATTATTTGTTACAAATGTTGGGAGATTGCAATATTTAACAAAAAAAAATGAAAAAGAAAATATTGTAATTCCATTTTTGACAAATTTTTCTTTTTTGGGAAAATCGTTGACAATTTCCGGAATGAAAAATAAATATTTGAAGAATTTAAAACGAAAGACTTCGTGGCTCGCTAGCGTGAGATAAAGAGCAAGGAAGAGAGAGAAAACGATAAACCAAAAACCGTTATGTGAATACATCAACGTCGGAATCCTTCTCTTATTGACCGACGAACGGGGAACGTCAGATAGGAAAAATTGGCGGTACGTCAAAACGTCAAAACGCTTGCTGCAAACACCTCGGAATTTCCAAACTCACGAACTGTCGAATTTTTCTTTCCTAAACTTACCTCTTCCTTTTCGTTTTTTTTTTCAAATTAAAAGTCCTTTTTTCTAATTTAAATAAACACATTGTTCAAAAATTATAATTTCCAAAATTGTCAAAAACTAAAATCAAACCAATTTTTGGGAATGAAAATTAAAATTCATAAAATCTTCGAGAATTGAAGAAAATTGAAATTCATAAAATGCTCGATAATTGAAAATAAAAATTGATAAAACGCTCGATAATTGATAATAAGAATTGATAAAATGCTCGATAATTGAAAATAAAAATTGATAAAATGTTCGATAATTGAAATCGAAAATTGACAAAACCTTCGATAATTGAAAATTAAAAATAAAACAATTTTCGAGAATTGGATATAAAATATGATAAAATCTTCGATAATTGAAAATGAAAATTGACAAAACCTTCGATAATTGAAAATTAAAAATTAAACAATTTTCTAGAATTGGAAATAAAAATTGATAAAACCTTCGACAATTGAAAATTAAAAATAAAACAATTTTCGATAATTGAAAATTAAAAATAAAACAATTTTCGATAATTGAAAATTGAAAATAAAACAATTTTCGATAATTGAAAATTAAAAATAAAACAATTTTCGACAATTGAAAATTAAAAATAAAACAATTTTCGACAATTGGAAATTAAAAATAAAACAATTTTCGAGAATTGGAAATAAAAAATTAAAAAATATTCGTGAATTGAAAATTAAAAATGTAAAAAATTATAAAAAAGGAAAAGTTATATTTGGGCTTACGTTTATTTCGAGAACGCGAAATGTAAGAGAGAATAAGAAGGACGCGTCGATGTGTCGGCATCTTTGTGACAATTAAACGTGCTCGCACATATAAATGTACGAGTGTATAATGTACCAGGAAATGCTGAATAATTATTATCGTCTGGCCCACATTGGATAGCTTGCAACCCTCGCTGGTTTCTCGACCATTCCCTTCACCCCGTCCCTTGCCCCCTCCTCACACTTGCATCACTCTGGCTGCACTTTAATCGAACCAAATGGCATATCGCGAAGCTCGCCTTTTATTTCTTCGCAAAATTAACATTCGCGATAACGAATTGTGCGATTCATCACTATAAAATGAAAAAAATAAAATTTTAAAAAAAAGAAAAAAAAAGAGAGGAATAACAGCGAATCAAAAATTCTCGACTTATTTACCATTCTGGGAAAAAAAAGTCAAATTCATTCCCTGACGTCGAGTGATAAAACTTTTCGATAAAAAAAATTAAGAAACATAAAAATAAATTTCAATATAAATTTGAAAAATAAATTCATCAAAAGTGTATGAAACTTTTCCAAATTAAATAAAACGAAAAGTTAAATAAATGAAAATAAATTCGTCGATAAAAAAAATCGTATCGAAAAATATTTTTCTTTTATAAATAATCAAATATTGTTGCAACGTAAATACAAAAAAAACAAATAGATTATTTGTATTTATAATTTATAAAATTTCATTCACATTTAATTTAATTTAATTTATTTATGTTTTTCACATTTGTTTATTTTTTTACTTGGAAAAGTTTATACTTTATTTATAACCGTAAAAAAATTGGAAAAAATCAATTAAAAATTGCGATCACAAATATTAGAAAATAGTAAATAACAATTTTAGAGTATTTTAAAAATTAATTTTATTTCGTTAACGTGCAATTACACAAATAAAAAAAATATAGAAATCAATAAAAAAAATTCGTGAAAAATACGAAGATTCGTATCAATTAAAACATAAATGTGCTCGTATTCGTCCAAGATCTTATGATACTATTTAATTCGAGTGCAATGCGTTCTATTAATAGAACACTAAGAGAAAGAGAGAGAGAGAGAGAGAGAGAGAGACGACTACAACAAAAGAGCCCAGTAATCCCATCGTTCATAGAGAAACTAATTAATTTGTTTGTCATCGTGAACACACACACACGCGTACAAATAAATATACGAGACGTTGAACCGTCCTCGTAAACGTCAATTAACGAGGCGCATATTGTCCATGCACGGATAGCTCATAGCCACGACGAAAATTATCTTCTCTTTTTTTTATAACGATGCACTCGACAATCATGAAATACGAAAAAAAATTTTCTTTTTTTTTTCAATTTTCGTTGATTGTTTATATATTACTTTATAACAATAACAATTATTTTTTTTCAATAAATAAATAAATAATTCCATAAATTTAATAACAATAATGATTATTCTATTAAATAAATATAATATAATAATATAGGATTAATAATCATTGTTTCTGTCGTTACATATTTCTTAATAATAATAATAATAATAATCATAATAATAAAATGAAAAAAATTACAAATGATTGAACATTTTTTTTAAATAATGTAAAAAAATGATTAAAAATCGAGAAAAATGATAATGATAATAAATAAAAAATAAAAAAATAATAAATATTATTGTTATATTCAAACAAGTATGGTTATAATTATTGTTTATAATTTTGTATCGTTGTTGTAATCATCGCTATCTTTGTAGCATAATTAAAAATTTATTACATTTTTGTTGTTTTTTTTCTTATACTTCTATTATTAATAA
This sequence comes from Ophioninae sp. B BG-2022a, assembly GCA_030522765.1. NCBI lineage: Eukaryota > Metazoa > Arthropoda > Insecta > Hymenoptera > Ichneumonidae > Ophioninae sp. B BG-2022a. Next base: position 6,687 of record JAPYZJ010007397.1, read on the forward strand.
TTCATCGTATAATTGTTTGTCAATTTATTTTTCGGCCTGTTTATTTTCCCTTTTATCCCTACTACCGTCCCTCCCCCCTCCACTCCCTTATTCCTCGGTTCGGCCGAATCCCCAGCAAGAAATCGCTTTCGACCTTGTCTCGTGACGTCACGGGCTGTCTAGACGGAGCGTTACCGGGCATCAGCACCGTGTACACATCCCAAATTTTCCTTCTCGCGACACAATGAAAATTCGACCTTTCTTCTTTCTCATTAAAAATTTAAAAAAACGTATATATATAGATATATATATATATATATATATATATATACACATACACTAAACGTCTAAATATAATAATTATTTCGAGGCAGCCTTTAAAAATTAATAACAATTCAGGGGTTGATCCGGCAACCGTACATGCTCATATCAATCCACTCAGAATTTCACCCCCAACCTCCCATTTCAAGAATAACATTCTTAATTATTATATTATTATATATATCATTTTATTTTATTATTATCTTAATTTTCTTGTATAACTTTATTTTATCGTTATTTTTATTATGCACACTCAATTTTTTCGATTAGGTTTTCTGGTTATATAACTATGGTTATATTATTATGTATATAATATGGTTATATTATTATGTATCTTCAATTTCTTCCAATAGGGTTTTTCTGGTTATATTATTTTCATATTCTGTACTTTCTTTTTCGCCCGAATACTTTTTACTAGGGAATATTGTACTTTATCGATCAATCAATTATGACACCCTGTATATATATCTATATTGATAATAATAATAAAAAATAATAATAATAATAATATATAATAATAAAATATAATAATAATATATAATATAATAATAAAATATAATATAAATATATAATAATAATATACAATAATAATAATAATAATAATAATAGTAAAAAAAATTGAAAAAAATCGGAATAAGCGTAATTCGAAGGGAAAAAAAAAATAGAAATGAGATCGAAAGTGAATCGAGGAACCGCGTGACTGGAGAAAGGACGAAAGTGTCGTACGTGCGCGTAATTTGGCCACGACCTCGTCGAGGTCGAACCGTTTGGCCGGACCGATGTCAACGGGGTCTCCGATGACGAGAATGGGAGGGCCGGGAGGGGAGGAAGATCTCGAGACGAGTGCATCGTGAAAGAACGATTTAAAAAAAAGAAACGAACAACACTGACGATCGTAATAACAATTGTGATTGTCGGTAATGGAGGTATGATGATTGAAAAAAAAAAAAATAGTAATTAATGGGATGACGAAAATGACAGTCGTAATTGGAGTGATGAGTCGAGCGAAGGCTGAAAGACGAAGGAGAAAGTAAGGAGGGTTGGGTTGGAGGAAAAATGGCGGAGGCAGGCAGGAGCCACGCAGCAGCAACCCCAACGAACGTGAACGAACGATCGATTTACGCATTCTTCTTCCCACGTTTATCGGTCTCAGCCCTCTCGGCTGGATTCTCACCGAGCCGAGATCGTATCACCCTCTCTGCCACACCCGACCACTCCGAACGCATTTTTTTCGTCCCGCGAGTCTCTCCCCTGCGCCGCGGTCGTTCGATCGTATCGCATTTTCGTTGTGATGATAGTTTTTATGATGATGATGATGATGATTGTGATAAGAATGTTGATGATTGCAATGATAATGATTGTTATGATAGTGGTGATGATTATTATGAGGATGATAATGATTACGATGATAATGATGATGATGATGATAAGAATGATAATGATGATGATGATAAGAATGATAATGATGATGATGATTAGAATGATAATGATGATGATAAGAATAATAATGATGATGGTGATAAGAATGATAATGATGATGATGATGATTAGAATGATATTGATGATGATAAGAATAATAATAATGATGGTGATAAGAATGATAAGAATAATAATGATGATGATGATGATAAGAATGATTACTATGATAATGATGATGATGATGATGATGATAATGATTAATATGATAATGATGATGATAATAATAATGATTACTATGATAATGATGATGATGATGATGATAATAATAGTGACGATGATAATGATGATAATAATAATGATGATGATAATGATGATGATGATGATAATAATAGTGACGATGATAATGATGATAATAATAATGATGATGATAATGATGATGATGATGATGATGATGATGATAATAATAGTGACGATGATAATGATGATAATAATAATGATGATGATAATGATGATGATGATAATAATACTGATGATGATAATGATGATAATAATAATGATGATGATAATGATGATGATGATAATAATAGTGATGATGACAATGATGATGATGATAATAATAGTGACGATGATAATGATGATAGTAATAATGATTACTATGATAATGATGATGATGATGATAATAATAGTGACGATGATAATGATGATAATAATAATGATGATGATAATAATCATGATGACAATAATAGTGATGATGATAATGATGATAATAATAATGATGATGATAATGATGATGATGATAATAATAGTGATGATGATAATGATGATAATAATAATGATGATAATAATAATGATGATGATAATGATGATGATGATGATGATGATGATGATGATGATGATGATGATGATGATAATAATAATGATGATGATGATGATAATAATAATGATAATGATAATGATAATGATGATGATGATGATGATAATTATTACTATGGTAGTGAGGATGATGATGGTAATGATAATGACGATGATGATGATGGCAATGCCGTAATGACGACGATGATCATCATGATCAGAACATTGACGAAAAAGAATGATTCTTGAGACAACGTTGATCACTATTATCACTATGACGAAAATAAGACCGAAAAAAAAGAATAAAAGAAAGGAAGAGAAAAACGGAGAGAAGAAAACAACGAAAAAAACAAACAAACGCGTTCGACGAGAACTATTCAGGCCAAGTTATGGCTGGTTAGTGACGCATTATTTTGCATAGAAAGAGAAAGAGAGAAAGATAAAAAAGAAGGAGGGAGGGGGGGGGGGGTAACCCTCCCGAGTGGAGACCTCTGATTTTAAAGAGAGGATGTCTCATACGAGGAGAATTGGATGGACCTTCAAATTAGAGGCACAATCGATTTAACGAAGCGAAATCAGAGCCGGCCGTTTCGGACGAGCCGCGGGACCGAGCGACCGAATAATACACCACGAAACAAAAAAACAAAACAAAGCCAAACAGCCGGAGAAGGAAAGAGGGAGACGGAGAGAGAGAGAGAGAGAGAGAGAGAGAGATAATCGAATAGGTGCAGGGCCAAGGGCGTATCTCTTAAAGGTTCACGGAACGGAACTTATCGCTCCCGATCTCCTCAAGAAAATCGAAACAATTGACAAATTCGAAAAAGTACAAAAAAAAAAAAAAA
>JAPYZJ010007399.1:0-16251 GCA_030522765.1 Ophioninae sp. B BG-2022a
TTTTTCGCGAATGTGTCCGTGTGCGTCGCTAGTGTGCGCTTCGCCCTGTGCGCAGTCGCGACACCAAGAAATACGCGCCTTCCTCGTGTGTTTTTCTTTTCGCGTGCGTACACGCGCATACCTATAGATATGTCCGTTTACGCGTGCGCACGCGTGTGCGCGTGTACGGGCGCAGTTTAGAGCGCGCGTTTCTTTTTTTTTTATATAAATTTATATATTTATATCTATACACATATATACGTATACGTGCGCGAGGATCAGCGTGTGGGCTCTGGAAGCTCACGGTCTCTCTCGCTCGCGCACGTTCTCAGGCGAGAGCAACGGATAGCAAGCATGAGGTAAGTCACGAGCGAGGTTGATCGCTTGCAGCGGGACGAGCGGAGTGGGGGAATATCCGGGGAGTGGGGGGTGACGAGTAGAGTGGGGGCGCTACGGTTCCCACTCCGTGGCAATCGCGCGCCCTCGAGCGAGCCGACAACCATTCTGAGATCTTTGCGCGCCCGTATTGTTATGCACGTTACGACTCCCGTACTTTTTTGTTTGTTTATTCCTTCCACAACAATTTTCAGTACCTTGTGACGCGATTCAATTTTCCGATTGAATACGCGACAATCACGTGGTCGACTTTGACCACGAAACAAATGATCAGCTCAGTAGTCAATTATTCGCGTTCCTGAAAAACTCGAGGACTGGAAATTCTTGCTTCGGCCGTTAATCTCGTTTTTGAACGTGATCGGCTTCAACGAGTTTTTTTTTTTCGTCACTGCTGTTGTCGACCCGGATACTCGGGCGGTTTTCCTCTGCGGTTTTTTCCGCCCAGGGCGGATTCCGCTTTATTGGTTGACCATATCACGTGACCGCGAGAATTTGCACATTTTATGGTGGGGATGACTTTGTCGTCGATTTATACGTCGATAATATTTTCTACAAATGGATACTCCTTTAAACTATTGAAAAGTAACTCACAGGCTCTGATAGTGGAAGATATCGAAATATACATAAACTTATGCAAATGAATTTGTTTATGATTCGCAACTATTTGCTACACAATGAAAAAAAAGAACTTCGAAGAACCCTAATTAGTATATCAAAGCTACTAGAAAAAATAAAACGTTGAAAGAAGAACAAAAGTCAGAGAATTGGAAACAAGAAAAGTTTGGTGTAGGATAAGAGTGAAGTGGCTGAAAGCAGCCCCCTCTTCGTCGCATTTCACCTCACTGAACCTCGCGCCCTCTCGCGCTTTCTCTGTCTCTCTCATGTTGATATTTCGGCGAGGCTTCTGGCCTGACAGTGGGACCGACCTTGAGCCTCCCCTGACCCCTCCCCTCGCCGCCGCGCATCCCCACCACAGAGACTTCTACACCGACGCGAAGCCACACTGCGCACACATGCGCACTAGATACACCGCGCCGATCGGTCTCTCGTCTTCACTGAATCTTTCGTTCCATACGCCTCCAGCAGATCGCGATGTTATCCCGGAACATCTCATCGCTTCGGAGTTCTCGATCGATCTAATTAACGAAAAATTTCAAAAAACGAAAAAATTCATTCGAAATGAAAACAAAAAACGCCGAATTTTATCAAAGAAAAAAACGGTCGAAATCCCGTTCCATTTCTTGCACTTCTCGGATAACTCAGTCACGTGACTTTTGAGGTTAAGACGCGAGCCTTCATCGAGAATCGTCAGGAAACTTGTGCAACGTTTTTGACGTACATTATGAATATTCCGTCAATCGTGGGATTTCTGTATTTTGCCTCTTCTAATACAAGAATGACCACGCACACCTGCGAATTATTCTTAGCTGAAGATTCAAAGCAGAGAAAATAAATAATGAGGGAAGAGTCGTAAAAGGAAACGGGAACGAATCGACGGGAGAGTCTTCGCGAGGTTTTTAGTCTCGCGTCGCGTCCCCCCCCCCCCGCCATCTTCTTAGCCCCCACCTATTCCGCGCGTCCACCTTCCCCCTCTCGCTCCCTCGGACGTCTCTACCATCTTTTTCTTCGCGTCCTCATCTCGTGTCTCTCGATGGCCTAGCGGTATATCGCGGTTAGGTTAATCCCTATTGGTGCAACCTTGCCCATATATATATATGCACGCACGCTTTTGCTCTTCTCTTAGCTCGATGACAATTTGCCTCACTAGGTGGATCGCGTTAGTACCGCGTGAGAAAAGTTTACGCTTTGCGCGTTCCAACTTCCGTAATATTATTTTCTGTCAACCATTATTTCTTACTCTTCGTTTTTTTTTACTTGTTCTAATTTCTTCGTATCTTGGCAAAGTCGAAAACCCCCATTTGCAAAGCACATTAATCCGAATTATCGATATTATTATCACCGTCGTTATTTTCGATCGAATTTTTTGTTATTTCACTCACTAGGAACACTTGTATCATTTTTCCTATCTAGTAACTTCTGGTTATATCGGCAATGATTTTTGCAAACAAGAAAAATATTACGTTATAGGAAATTAACATATGACGCAACTATGTTTTTTCTGATTACTTATTGTAGTAAATATGGCGGAAAGAAAAAAAACCGTTGCCGATATTACAAATAAAAATGTAATATTTATTGCGGAAAATTTTTCAAAAAGGAATCTTTCCTGATATTACGAAGAAAAATGTATCAACACGCGCGCGTGTCAAGCGCAACAAGTACGACCTCTGGCGATCCCATCAGTTTCGCCCAGAGCGTTACCGCCGCGTCTCTCGTCTTTCATTGTCCTCTCGTGTATTGACACGCGGGATCTCGAATGATGTGTCGCGCGTCGCATAAACTCTCTCGCTGTCCTATTGAAACCTTTGCCTTCGCGATGTATCTTTTTCCAAATATTTTGTCATCACGCGAAAACCGACAAGAAATCGAATTTCCATGGCAACAGAAAAAAAAAGTCTTTCCAATTCCCCAGGTTATGAAAATCACAAAGCATCTAGCAAGCCCTGTTTCATATGATAAATATTCACTAAGAATAAAAGTGAAACGAGAAATATCGAAGAAAAAAAAAAATCTCGCGCACGCAAAATGCACGAATCCTTGGAACACGAATACGCGATCGTGCGAGCGGGAACTCGCTAGGTCTGTCGAGGGACGGCCGCAAGACGGTATCCAGTGCCGCCACCTATTGCATTATGAATATTGATGAACCTTTCTCGTACCCCCTTTGTACTACAGATGTCGCGCTATATTCGTTACCGCGGGTTACTTCTCTTTTTATCCCATGCACATGTGTGTATTCATGGGACGTTCGAGGTTAAGTCTTCTTCATCAATTTTTCACGTCTTTCCTAACCTCAAAAATCGCACGGATATTCTTGTTGTCCTTCGTATCGATAATAATATTTATTCAATAATAATAATATATTTACTGATAATATTTATTTCTCGATGTAATTATAACGACGAAAGTATCGGTCGTTGGCGATATGAGAAAAATCGACAAATAGTACCACGCTTCGAAGTAGCGAGCTTGTAAAACAAAAAGGGTGTCCCCCGTGTAGTCACGGACTGTCAGTTTGCGTGGAACGACTTCTGCCCCCCTGTTGCCCCTCGTTCTCTATCGAGACTCCAACCACGCGCGTTCTTGTCATGCCATTCTTATTTGTCATTAAAGAAAAAAAAAAACGAATATTTTTCCCTCCGATCGATTTCGATATGCACAGGGATATTGCGCTTCGAGGCTTTACCAACCGTTCACTCGCGAGGCTCAGTAGCAACTTTTGCAGACTGGCTGATAACTTTCATCCGCGGCATTCAATTCGAAAGAAAAATAACCTGTCTGTATATGTTTTAACGATCGTAAATCAACGAATAATGATAATGATAGCAATAAACGCGTATGCACAGAAATATCATACGTATCCACAAGAATATTATTTTCTCTTGCGAGACTCTTGTTTCTAATTTTTTCACCCGTAATCTTAACCTGCTCGAATAATAAGTGAGAACGGAAACGTAGTGTTTTGTATTTCGACATATCCGCCATTTTGAAAACACTTCGGACGGTCCTAGTTCGCGGTGTTGACGATGGAGTCGCCTCGGTCGGTGGACAAAAATTCATCTAAAATATATAGAAGCTCCAGCGAGGTGGAAGGAAGGATAAACGGATGCTTCGAGGCACCATAATCTTAGTCGTTCGTGTATACAACACTGAATGATTTATCGGCTCGACGATTTGCAAATTAATCGGTAAAATGTTCATGCGCGGTAATGCGCACGCGCGCCTTAACGAGGTCCGTGACGCTAGCCGGTGTGTACGATACAATGATAATGGTAACGATATATATGTCATTCCCATAGCGATGTATAGAAGAGTTCGCACAAAACGCGCACTACTGTTACGAAGTTAACCGTACGGTGGCCGCGCGTCGCCCTCGTCTCTTTCAGTCCGTCTGTGTCGCCCTCTCTCTTTCGTTAGGTGCACTATTTCAAGCTATACACAAGGTTCGCGCGTATTCCCGTGTGTAACCGAGAAGAGGTGCGAGAAAGAGGTTAGGCGGTGGGGTGGAGGGGGAGACTCGCTTTTTTTCGTTAGTCGTCCGATATCTCGTTTGCGCCCCGTGATTCTAGACGTTCGCACACTTTGCCCGACCGGAGCGCGCTCTTGCGTACAGGTCTCGCAGCGAAGCTCAATTTTCATGGATAGACATCTCGATAAAGAAATTTAGCACGAACCGGGCATGCGCCGCGGTCACGAAAGAAAAAGACAAAAGCTGCTTCTCTCTTCGTTGCACACCACTTCCTTTTGCCGGTACGCACCGAGCGGTAAAAATCTGAACAAAAAACGAATCCGCTAAGGGTACCAACCATCGCCGCTGTCAGACTCGTACGTGAGCAGTGGTCGCAGACTACACGCTCTCAAAAATACGGGGCCTTCAACTGCATGTTGGCGGAGGGGTGGGGGAGTTTTTTCCTCCGCGGCCCACCGGGCGGCGCTGAGATCGTGCGACTTTCCGAAACATAACCTCTGTTAGATTTCTTCCGTATTTTATAAATACTCATATATTTATATTTATGCGTATATATATATATATATATGATAGAAATTGAGATACAGAAAGACGAGGCGGTAAGTGTAGTGAGCATATAACTGTACATTCTCTTCACCCAGAGGAGAAAAAGCGTGAGACAGAAAACACAGATTTCTCTCTTTCTCTCTTAGTGCGCGAACTCGACCGTCGACCTTACGTCGTCTGGTTTCGCGAACAGCACTCTCGTGACCCACGATTCCGTTTGTTGTCCCAGAGTACTCGAACATGGTCTATACCGGGTGTCCCACGACGGAGTGTCATCCGTGAAATGGGGGTTCGGGGTGAAATTCTGAGTCGATTGATATAAGCATTCATGGTTCCCGGATGAACCCCTGAATTATCATGAATTTTTTAAGGCAGCCAATCAGGCTCGCCCGTTGAGCGAGCTTGAACTATCAATTTCTAGGGAAAAATGACAAAAAAAAATTCTTGGAATGTTTTTTACATTTTCCCAGTGTTATTTTGTACTTTCGGCAAAAACTCGGACATATTCGTAATCAGTGGAAAATTTACGATTAAATGGACCTTTTTATACTTTTAAAACGGAAAAATACATTTTTCGACTTCCCCGGCCACTTTTCCGGAATTTCCTACCACTTTGGTCTCATTCGTTTCGTTATTTTTCCATAAGCGGCCGTGTTAAATGTACATGTTTATAATTACTTAATTATTTACTAAACAATGATAAAATAATTTTTATCATTGTTAATTTCCATGATAAAGTTAATTTTCAATAATATTCCCGATTTTTATCGTACAGTGTTCGAGTAATTGTATTAACTTTTTATTACAAGCATGGATACAGTACGCATGCGCCGTTATATCGCTTTCTTTCTCATACTCAGTCGCTCCGACACTAGCGCTCCGAGTGGTACGGCGAATTTTGGAAACGAAACGGCATCACTTTTCGTCACACGACAGCTTATGCAAAGTATATGGGAGTGTCCAGACCCGTTATAAGATCAGAAACCACATGGATTTCTATTTTTATTAAATTACAAATAAAAAGTTTACGAATTCGCAATGAACGCTTCTCATTGTGTACATCGATGCAGGCGCCTTGTAAATTCGACAAAAACGTGAAAATATCGCGTCAGTGCAGGTGAGCCGCGCGGTAGCTCTTTGCTCGGGAAAATGAGCAAACGATAAATACACAAGTACAGAAAAAAAAAACGAAAACACGATAGAAACGAGTATTAAAGATATATGCACGCGAGTGTGTGTATCATATGCACCGTGCGCGGTTTGCACGGCAAGGCCCAACTCGCGACCCGGTGAAAGGAAAACACGCACGGCTTCCTACAGCCTCGTTCAAAATTTGCGGTCCAACCGCGTCCTTTCGTTTCTCTACTTACGGTCGCGATATATATCGACAAAAAAAATCGTAAATACCCAAAAAAATTGTTCGATATATTTTTCGAACAAAGAAATTAATAAAACAAAATTTTGAAATTATTGGTAAAATCTAGCAAATTTCCGAAAAATTTAATAAAACTCAGAATTTCGCTGAGAAAGTAGCAAATTTCGCGGGATTCCCAAAAACGTGAGAAAATTACTAAATTTTCGAAAAATGGAATGAAATTCGGAAAAAACGTAGCAGTATTCCCAAAATTTCGTAAAAAGCGGCAATATTTAAAAACTTTTTTTAAAAAGTAGTCAAATTTTGTAACTTCCGAAAAAATCGTGTATTTCGCAAAGTTTTGAAAAACAAATTAAACAAGCCACAAATTTGCGAAATTTTCGAAAGAGAACTTTTAAAAAATTCAAAAAAAAAAAGTAATAAAACTCGTTAAAGTGAAAAGAAGAATTAAACCCAAACAAATCCAAAAAGGAAAAACAAAAAATAAATTGCATTTAATTACATGAATACTGAAAATGTTGAAATCGTGGTAAAACAATATTAAAAAATCAAAACGTCATAAAATAAAATCACAAACAAACACAAATTTCCAAAAATCCCGCAAACCCTAAGTTCAATGAACGTAAAAAAAAAAACACATTTTCGAAAAATTGCGAAAACTTGGAAATTTTGAAGCACGCTGTACAGAACAGTACGCGTTCACGCGCGGACACAGTTCTCGGCTTCTGGAGTGCGGAGGCCTCGTAGTATGCATTTTTTACCGTATAGGTACATATCCAAGAATAATATATGAATCCACCAGGAGTATATAATACCCCAGAGATATACGGATAGTCGAGTCAACATCTGGCATTTAGACAATGAATAAACGCGCGCAATCCTTCGGACTGTTATTTAACGTACGCTGAAAATACCGCTGATAATTTCGACGTGTTTTAATTGCGTTATTAATCGGTGTTGCATGGAATGGAGCAACATATATATACAGGGTGTCCCAGCTAAGAACGTCATCCCTGAAATGGGGGGTAGGGGATGAAATTCTAAGACGATTGATATAAGCATGTATGGGTCCCAGATCAACCCCTGAATTATTATAAATTTTTTTACGGCAGCTAATCGGACGCGCCCGAGCCGGAGAGTCCGCATGGTGGGGGTACCGCCCCTCCGGGCACTAGCGAACGTGCGTGTCGCGCTTGACGTAGGCCCGCCTCCGGGCGCGTCTCATTGGCTACCGTAAAAAATTAATAACAATTCAGGGACTGATCTGGGACCCATACATGCTTATATCAATCGTTAATAACAATTCAGGGACTGATCTGGGACCCATACATGCTTATATCAATCGTCTTAGAATTTCACCACCTACCTCCCATTTCAAGGATGACATTCTTAGCTGGGACACCCTGTATATGAAATACGCATAGTTTCACGACTCTTTCGACTTTCGACGTGACTCCAGACCACTCGACTTTTTTAACGTGAAAACTCCGGCGAATAAAATTATATTAAAACGCTCCGGTAATTGCAGACCGCCGCGTTGGTATTTCCCCTTTTCTTTCTTTTTTTTTTTTTTTATTTTAACCAATTTCCCGTACTCGTTGCATAAATTTTTCTGGAGAAATCTTCGCTTTGAAAGCAATGAAAACGAGGCCTGACTTTATTAGACTGAAATTCGGACTCGAAAACGCGATATATATATCAGTTTTGTTTCTGGAATAATTGTTAACGTTCTATATCGCTTTTGTATCAATAATTTCGAGTTTTACTATTTTATCATGAACGGCACAAGCAGTTAAAAAGACGATATTCATTCGATAAAAATATTAATATATTCTTCTTTTTTTTGGGTTTGTTTGGGTTTGTTGAAAATCAACAAACAAATTTCGTAAATTTTTGTGTTTGTTTGGGTTTGTTGAAAACTTGATTTTCAACAAACCCAAACAAACCCAAAAATTTACGAAATTGAATCGAAAAAAATTGAATTTCGAAAAAATTTTTTAAAAATTTCGAATTTGAATATATCGAAACTACAAATTTCGTCAATTTTTGGATCTGGAGTTTCGATATAATTCAAATTCGAAATTTCGAGGTTTCTGGTCCGGGTCCGGTCTGGGTCCGATCCCATAATGATGATGATCACGATTCTTCGATTCGTCAACATTAAAATTCGTTTCTCATCCTAGAAATCCCTATATGCGAGAAAACTTGAAACAAACAATAATCATTTTTTTTTATTTTGAGAAAAATCGGCAAAATTAATTTTTCCGTAATTTTAAATAGTTATACGTAAATGTTAACAGCAATGTTCGGTTGGGAGGTTCGAAGCGCCGTGTGTTTATCGTCGCTGCCTAAATTCCGGTTACTTTATATATAGTGTTCGTACACATGTGTTTCGCTCTATTATGCGATATATATATATATATATATATGTTTAGAGGACAGCCGTGCATTATACCACGGGTGCCCCAAAATAGAGACGTCGTGTTCGTCGGTCGTCGATCCCAGCTACGTTTTCACCACCTGCCGCTGTTTCGCGCTGCTTCCTCCTCCTCCTCCGAATGTGTTTCCACCTTCTCCTTCTCGTACTCGTGTGCCTCTATTTACGTATTTCCTCGTTTCTTGCCTTTCTGTAAAACCGTCTCATTCTCTCTCCCTCTTTTTTAGGTTTTTTTTTAGGTTTTTTAGGTTAAACCCTTTTTAGGTTTTCTCTTCGGTTTTGGTTAATATATATATTTTTTTTACTATTTTTTAATTATTATTTTAGATTATTTATAAGAAAATTATTTTTACGGTCATTTATATGTTTTAAGTTTTCTATTATTATTTTTATCGATGTACACATTTTTTATTTTCTATTATTTTATTTTTATTTTTTTGTGTCATTGTATTATTCCTATTATTGCCCGAAAGTGAATCTGGGGCATAATAAATTTATCTTCATCATCATCGTCGTCCCTCGTTCAGAGAGAGAGACTTTTTATTATGATTCATTTTTTTTCATTCACTCGTGGGGTTTATGGAAGACGAATCAATTAATTAACAGAAAAGATATATTAATTTGATAATTGAATTAATAAATTCGAGAGAGTGAATATTTATTCGTACGATTTTTAATTCATCTTTTTTTCAATCCAATAAAATCTCTATTTTATCTTTAAATTTCTCTATTAATTTTAATTTCATTTACAAATTAATAAAACTTATTCAATACTCTCTCTCTTTCTTTTACGAGACGTAAAAGAACGAGAGCGAATTAAATTGATTTTTATTATCATCATTTGTTTGATTGTCACTTTTTATTTTCGTTTCTTGCTCCTTGAATAAAAACCAGAGAAACATTGTTTATTATAAATAATAACCACAGAAACATTGTTTATTAATAATAAAAATAAACCGTACCGTAATATACGAGAGACGTGAGCGGCAGCGTGCGACCGAAGCGCACGCAGGCCCGACGATATATACGGCGTCGATGACCCGGTGGTGGGGATAAGGGACCTTGAGCCGCGTCACGTGACCCCTAAGGTGCACGAGAACGGTAGAGGGAGGGAGGGTAGCGGGAGGCCCAGGGCGTCGAGGGCCTTGACCTTACCACCGGTGCCTGGCAAGAAGAGGCTGATGCTACTGACGCCACTGCACGATGCTCTTCCTCACCCCCCCACTTTGTGTTCTCTTATGCCCCCTCTCCCCCCCCTCCCTTTTCGTCGTTTCTCAGTGCGCCGCGCCTCTGGGTCTCTGTTCCGTTTCGTCTCTCCGGCGATATTGCCGTTGACGATACGAAGCTGAAACTGAGCACCGTCTCGTATCCCGTCATTCTTCCAACAATCCCTAACCCCCCCCCTCCTCGTCCTCGATGTTTGTTTCGTCTTATTTTCTTCTTCGTCGTCGCAAATCGGCCGGTTATGCGCTCGCCTCGGTAACTCGACCGATTTGTAAACTACGCTCACGTCCAAAAACGTAGACCTCGCGGGACGCGACAGCGCACCTTGCGGTGAAAAAAAACAGTTAACGATGAAAGAAGAGAGAAGACACGAGATTTACGAGAGGATGAAACGAGACGAAAGAATCGTCGAAAAAGCCAATAGAATGATCCGCTTCCGGAGACGAAAAATATGGCGACGGTTATCGAGATTCATCGACGAGTGGCGACATCTCCCGGTATTCGTTCCTAGCTCGTTTACTTTTTCTCTCGATACGTGCCCACGGATGGTAACGTTGACGTTATAAAATACGCGAAATTCGTTGGTTTCGATTCTAACCTGTATGTTGTCACACTGACGAACGTTTGTCGAAAAAATCTTTGCTTACGAAGATTAGATATCTTTGTACTTTTCGTTCTTCCTGATTCGTGATACGAAAAAGTCGAAACGACGGAACTTCGTCATCGAAATAATTGGTCGAATCTTCAATTGGAACTAGTCGAGAAAACGGCTTTGCTCGACTCGTCGACTCATCCACGTAGGTGTGTCACCCCTTAATCCTACTTTTTTTTTTGTCAGTCTTCTCTTCTTCTTTTCTTCCATTCTCGGTCGAAACGTCTGCGGTGTACCGAAAGAAAGAAACCGAGATTGCGAGCACAAAATGGAGTGGGGAGAAGGGTGGGGGAGTGGAGAGAGAGAAAAGAATGACGAAAGGGTACGGGGGAGACCGATCTGCTGTACGTTCGCTTTCACTCAGAAATTCAAGAGGGAGCGAGTAAGAAAGACAATGGGTAATAAACGCTGCCCGTTGTCGTTTTCTCTCACCGTAAACTCCCCTTGTCTCGAACTTTTTTTTTTTTTTTTTCATTTCTTATTTTTTAGTTCTCAAGACGCTTCACGATGCACCGGTTTACTTACAGTACACACACACACACTCGACAACCGAAATGTACGGGGAAAAAAAATCGATTGAAAAACCGGTCGCGTTATGACACACGTGTCTGCGTCAGACTTTCCCGAGTAAAGAAAAAAAAGCATCGTTTCGGAATTTACGATATTACGAAATGAACGGATTTTTTATATTTTCAAAAATTTGAAAAAGATAGTTCGAATTTTTGAGAATTTACGAAAAAGCAAAATTTTGCAAGTATTTTTCAAAATAAAAAACAAACATCCAATCGGCAGTTAAAAATATACAATGGAAAATAAAGTAAAAACAATAACCGTAATAATATAATGAATCGTAAGTTTAGAGGATAAAATGTAAAAATTTTTATTATCAACAAATTCATAAAATATGTATGTAAAGTTTCGATAATAAATCGTAATTCGTAATAATTGATATATATATATATATATATGATTATTATTATTATTATTATCATTACGATGTATCGTAAATATCTAACCTCACTTAAAAAATTCTTCCTATCTTACCTTTCCTCCTTTCCGTACAGTCAAGTTACGACACGTGGGCGTCGATATCAATGAAACATCTCCAAAAAGATCCTAGCATTCCCGAGCGAGTTTTCGCCCTCCCCCGCCCGCGCTACTAGACGAAAGTACAAGTGAGACGAAATAATCGTCGTTCGCTTCGCCTGTCGGAAGCGAGATGAACGTCGAAGCAAAAAATAGAAGGAAGCGAGAAGGTTAAAGAGAGAAAGAAAAAAAAAAGGAAACTGGTGACGACGAAAAAGAGATTTCGACCCGCAACAAAATACACGCCCACATAATGAGATACAAAAAGTTTGGCCGGTGGCTATGGCAAGATCCGAAACAGAGAAGGAAAATCTTCGCGGCTCGTACGCGTGCGCGTGTCCGTATGTTTATAATCTCCGTAGCGAAGAAAGACGCAACAGGAGTCCCTCTGAACGAGAAGTTCCGAAATGAGTCGAACGGGCGCGGAAATTGCATCTCCCACTCGGCGGTCCTACCCCCACCAGGCGAGTCTGACGACGAGTATCCATCGCCCCCTACCGGTCTCTCGTGAAAACCAACCCGCGAGTCCTGGCGTACGAATGAGATCCCCGTAGCTCCCAGACTGCCAAGAGCGTATCTCGAGGAAAGAGAGTAGAGATAAAATGAAAGAAGCGATGAGGGGGGAGAACGAAAAAAATGTAAAAAAGTCACTAGGCGAGGCAAGGCTGTTCCGCGGTGGCGTTGCCCTGTACTCTCCTCTCTCTCTCTCTCCCTCTCTCTCTCTGTCGCATTTTGCGCCCTGTGCCCCAGGATGGCAAGAGGTGGACCGGCAGGAATGCAGCACTTTTCTCTCTCTCTCTCTCTCTCTCTCTCTGCGTTCCGTTCGCGATTATCTATTTATTTTATTAAACGATAAAAAGTTGGAGAACAGGTTTCCGGCAGGCGTCGTTTCTTCGTCTTGTCTTCGTCGAAACCCCCTCCGCCAGCTTTATAATCTGCCGAA
Source organism: Ophioninae sp. B BG-2022a (assembly GCA_030522765.1). Taxonomy (NCBI): domain Eukaryota; kingdom Metazoa; phylum Arthropoda; class Insecta; order Hymenoptera; family Ichneumonidae; species Ophioninae sp. B BG-2022a. The sequence continues at coordinate 12,729 of JAPYZJ010007399.1, forward strand.
ACGTTAGAGGAAAAAAAAAGCTTTGTAGCGAAGTTCAAATTTCTTCGAGATACTTCCAAATTTGAAATTCCGATTGGCCTCCATTTTGTCCGAATTAATGTGGAAGTATTTTTTGAATTCAATCATGCACGCCCTCTCGTGAAATTGTCCCTGTTCTTAACCCTTTGTTTCCGTCTCTATCCGCGAGTCTTTCCCCCACCACCTCCCACCAAGCTAGTCTCGCGCACTCTCGTGGGAGAAAACTCCATCACTTATCATTTCTCAGGCGACAGTCGACAGGCACCATACACGCTCGGAATCTCGTCGTACTTCTACGGCGATCTAGACATGTGACGATTTGACCGAGATGCGACTTGCGCGACCCACGAAACGTTTTCTGTTTTACACGCACGCTTTCCACTCGTCGAGCCCTCTCCGCCTTTCGTATTTTGCCCCTCTTCTCGTATTCCTACGTTTTCCCTCTCTCTCTCTCTCTCCTGCTATTCTCACTGACTCGCTTCCTCATTCTCTTTGTCTCTCGCACCCCACAACTCTCTCCCTCTTTTGTGCACATACGTGAACACGTCGTTGTACGTGCGTTCCTTCGTTCCTTTTCTTTCAAATCCTTTCTTTACGCTGCTCGCCGCATTCTCTTCTTCGTATACGCTCGATCGTTATCCATTGCGTCCCAATCTCTTCTCCCTCGACCGTTCCACCATAATCCATCTCGCGCGAGGTCTACCTTACGAGGTTGGCCGCCACGCCGGACAGTCTCGTGAGCGCCTCCCGCGGCCGATCCTCGAACCTTTTCCAGTACTCGGTACCGCACGCGGTGTTCGCCGCCTATCGAGCGATTTACACTTACGCGAACCTCACCGGCGTTAAAAACGGAACGGTCGCGAAAATCCGTACATTCGTGTTTTCTACAAAGTTGCGTACAACTTCAAAGTGTTTCTCGTACGCGATTTCAAAATGCGTTTTATTAAACCTGATATCGTATATTTAAAAATATTTTGTATAGTCGCCCTAACAAGTTAACGTATTCTAGTCAACATAGAACGTTAGCGAGCGGTGGCTTAGTCGGTTAAGCACTGGATTAACGTCGCAAAGATCGCGGGTTCGAAACCCCATCGTCGACATGAGAATTTTTTTCTTCGGAAAAAATGTTAGTCGTTTCGCATGTCATATATCATAATAATCTTCTTCATCCCAATCTTTGAATTCTTTGTTCGTTCTTAGCAGATATTTAGAATCGTCATCGAATATAACGGACACAGCGTGTGAGAATGACGAAAAAAAAACGCTTTCCGTATAAGAGACTGCAGATCGGCAAGAGTCTTCGCAAAACTTAACCTAAAACCAGACAAATCTCTTTATTCGACCGCTGGTAGCGCTTCGACAATAAAGGGGTTCTTACTTCGATATATCCCTTCACCGAATCGATGTTGTACAACATACCACTGTGAAAAATGTATTTCTCGCCTGCCCCCGCGGTCTCTCTCGCGTCGCATAAAATCAGCATCGGAAAACACATACACATGTTTGTAAAAGCGAAGGCACACGAGAGGGGCTCGCTCGTTACATTATGTTCTAACGCGAGGCCCCGAGAGCTCAGGAATGCGTAGAATATTCTCCCTGTCGACCTTGCGTTAAGACCTCTCTCTTTCTCGCTTTCTTGTTTGTACTGCATCTCACGAGTGGTATAATATAAATCGTAAGTTGCTCTCGCAGCCACCGCGGTAAGCGATTCGATAGAGCGTGGACGTATAACGACTCTTGAGAAGAGGGGGAGGGGAGGGGGCAAGAAAGGATCACGTTGCCGGCAGCGCTTCGACAATGAGAGACGCGAGGGGCCACCGATGATTAGATGGGTAGTAACCAAGGGGTTCGAACCCCATATTTCCATTCCTCCCATAAAACAGTAAGAAATAAGTGGCTATCGCTGCATCGATAGGATTATTACTATAGACGCAGCGACTCTATCGTTAAAACTTGACACTACGAAATCTCTCATTTCCCGAACTCGACATCTTAACCAAACAATTCCAACTATTTCTATTTTTCGCGCGGTCGTACGAAAACATTTCCCTTCGTTAAACCGTCCCCCCTCCCATCTGTCACTTTCGTCTTCGCGACGTTAAACTCCAGCAGGAAGCGAGCAGTGATTTCGACCGCCGTCTAACCCAGAAGTCCGCGTTCTGGTGGGGGTGGTCGCTCACCGATTCGAATTCTCGTTTGGACTCGGAGCGCCAGGGTGCGCAACTACACGGGCCGTGTCGCGTGCGACAGAGACAACGTTACTCCGCTGCTACTGCTTACCGCGCATGCGCTTCGGAACATATTTTCCTTCGTCGCCTAACGTTACATCTAACACATTTGTAAATGACACGCGCGTCCAAGCTAAAAGCAAAAAACGAATGTGCATCTTTCGAATGAGCATAAAATCGCAACTCTTCGTAATAATCGCAATTTCGAAAACGACAAAATAAAGCTAGCAGTTGCGTTCTGGAACTTTGCCCGATTACAGCAACTTCCGGTGAATGTACCAAAAATCTCGTTCGCTTCGAATACCCCTGGTGGCAATTTATCCAACCGTGGAATCCACGCCGTGGTAACGATCGCCAATCGGACCTATTGGAAAAAAAGATCACGTTCTTCCGAGCTTGACGAGACTCCACGAAACGATACGCCCGTAGAGAATAGCCTTTAAAGTATCCCAACCGCCGAGCGACGAGACATAAATATGTGTATATATATATATATAACCGCGAGAACGGACTATCTCCCCCTCTTCATTCTCGCATATGTGCGTGTCCGTTTCCGCGGCGAAGGTCGTCCGCGGGACCGGAAGTGGGCCGGCCTTGTCGGACGACCGTTACGCACACTCTCCCAGAAAGAACGAAGAGCGTCGTTCGCATCGTCGTCTCTCCTTATCTCCCTCTCTGCTACGTCTGCCTCCCCCCCCCCCTCTCTCTTTTGCCCGATGTGTCTCTTTGTCGTTCTATCTATCACTTTTTCTCTTTCTGTCTGGCTTAATTCATTGCTTACAATGTACTGCTATGTTGCCGGGGTCAATCGAGGTAATTGCGATGTGTGGGGCTCGTGCGATAAGAACTCGCATAGAAGAGGGGGACACGCACGTTTTGATTTTTCAGACGTCTGCCACGAACGTCTGTCAATGACATCTAGAAACCCTCATTTCGATTATTACGAAAGTGTCTGATTGAAGTTGATACTTATTATCTTTTTGTTTTTTGTAAATCCTTGCGGGTTTTTTAAATTAATAGACTTAGGCTTGAATTTATCATTATATTTGGACGTTTAGTGTGATATGGCAGATCCATGACGATGTATTTTTTTATACCTTAAAGACGAATCCACAATTTAATTCGCCTTAAACTCTCCATTTCTAGGGAAAAGTGTTGAAAAAATATTCTAGAAAAGGTTTTTCCCATTTCTCTATTCTAATTTTGCACTTTCGGCAAAATTTCGGGCGTATTCGTAATCAGCGGAAAATTTCCGATTAAATAGACCCTTTTAAGAG